>JAHNEJ010000432.1:0-274645 GCA_022559845.1 Amorphophallus konjac | reverse complement strand
AGGATCTCCACGAATTATGTAATGGTGTATCTTTGTTGTTTCTTTTGGGTGGATTAATGGCTTTTATCCTGTGTGCGTCTTTATCCGGTTTATTGCACTTTCGCTTTCGACTATGTAATGGTGGTGTAGATTTGTCGTGAAGTGATGGCCCTTACCCTGTTTGATGTTGGGCAAGTCTTTGGATACTAATGGTTCATCTGGTGGATGATGTTACTTCGCATTTTTTTTCATAGTCTTATTGTTCGTACTTGATTTTATCTAATTCATTAATGCATATCTTAAATTTCTTTAATTCGCTGATGCATATCTTTTTGTTGATGTTACATGTTTTCCATATTCTTACGTCTGAATTTTTGGAAGGTAGACATATAATACGCTGTATGGGCACCTTAGTATCGCTGTCACTCCGTTAACTAAAAATGGGCTTGGCCCTCTCTCTTTAATGCATGTGTCTCTCTTCACCCCTCTCCAAGGCTGCGTTTCCTGTTGCAGCTCCCCAACAACTGGATTCCAGCTCCAATCCACCCGCACACCCCAACACCCCCCGCCCCCCCAAAATCCCAATGGGCATCCACCGCGGAGAGCCTCTAAAGTCTGTTAATGGGTTCGTTTGAAAAAAAAAACACCCTAGTGAGATGCAGCAAAGGTACCATCGGCTTTAGGCAACTCCATTGCTTCTGATGGACTGGTGAACCTCCAGAGCGGGAACATTTGTAGGTGGTTTCTTCTTCCTATACCCCTCTGCTGGAAAATGAAGTAGCCTTGCTCTAATAGTGAGCCTTGTATAGCTGCCTTTTGCCACATCACCTTTTCAGCCGTTTGCTCCCTTTCTTTCCTTATCCTCTTTTTACTATTTTTGGATACCTGTTTCCGTATTCTGTGGTCTTTTAGAGCAGTAAGCGAAATCCGGTGATAGGTTTTTTACTATTTGCTCCATTAGCTAGAGGACTGCTCATAGATGCCAACTTTTTTAGATGAGTTTGTAAGGCAATGCTATTCAATCACAATTGGTTGCCAAGGATGCCTACACATAGGAATTCTGGTGGATTGTGTTCCCTCCTGATTGGGGTTTTCAGCATCCATTTCTGATTGATATCACTTTTCTGGTTGTCTACCTTCATTCTATACAGTCTGATGCAATGGTCCATTGTGCCATTCTTTCATATTTTTGGTGCTTCTTTCTTCTAGATGGGTACTAATATTTTCTCGACTCAAATGAAAACTGGAGTTGATTAACTATTTTCCATACTTATGTTAAGCAATGTGGTCTTTTTCTTCTTCCTTTTATTTATTGAACTTTATTTTCTTCTCTCTTAATGCAAGTGATGTTTCTCAAAAAAAGTGAGGTCTATATCCTTCCTCAATCTTTACTTTGACTTTTTTCTTGTCCTCACTCGAGTAACAAACTATTTGGCTCTCTAATGTTTTTCTTTGTCATTCACCTATCATCTCTTTTGCCTGCTTGCTGATGTAAGATTACTTTGCCCCATATTTTTAACAAGGTCTGTCCTTCCACCAATTCACAGGTCAATAGATCAATCTCTGTACTATTTTTCTCCGAATCGTTATCAGTTGTGCCGATGTGTAACTTTCCTCTGTTGACATAGTATTTCTTCTGCCTCTCATTCATTGCCAATGCCAATTTTAGATTCCCAACTGAGTCTTGTTTCTTCTTGCTTTATGGAAGGCGGCAATCATAATCTGATGTTTGGGACCTTCAGTCCTATGCTGAAGCTGTCTGTTGCTTTGTGCTTATAATGCTGTATCGATCATCATTGTCATGAGCCTCATCCTATCATTCTTACATTGGCTTGATCTGATGAAGGCTCTAGAATGGTGAAATTTATGATGGGCTACTTGTCTAATAACAACCCTCTACAAGGTGGTGCCAGGTACATAACCAGGTCTACCTTGGATAGAAAAGGATTTGCCAGGAGTCACATAAGACTATGTTTCTGAGGGGTACCAACAGGCTACATTTTGTCCAGATCAATAATCATACATTGCCTGAAAGAAGCTTTTGCATTTACATCAGGTCATATAAGGAATATTTACTATTTGATCCCAGAAGACCTGGATGTCAATCAAGTTTAGTGTTCTTGGTCATGCCAATGCCATGGCTTTTTCAAAATTGAAATGTACAAAGAAAGAATATAAATGAGGCACTGTAAGCTCTCAAACAATCTCTCTATGCAAAAGCAAGGATATGCCAAGGCTGTCTGTCTTGTTCTAGCACCCCCCCAGCCCCAAGTAAACAGAAGGGGTAAATGCCATGTGAACTTCTGAATACATTTTGTAAAATATTCTTTTGTTTTTTTTCTTTCCTCTCCAGTAGACTACATATTAGAGAATCATAGAGGAATTTCCCTCATATACGGTAACATTTTCCTTTTATGCATGAAGTGTCTTCCCCTAGATCCATTTTGTTGATGACTTGGAACCAATTCCACCTTATCTTCTTACTTTGTCTTACATACGCCCAATCAATTTAGTTAATGAAAGGCCTTCCTCCCCTTTTCCTGTGCTCCCTAGCCTGGCATTTCTCATAGTTCTTTGTCCTTCTACATTGTTTTGGCGATCTTGAGGATGGATGGGCAGCTCACTGCTAAGCTTGAGAGCACCATCTTCGAAAGAATCCATCTTCATCAAGTTGATAGTAGTTTTAAAGAATGCTGCCAGTGTCATGGCTAGGACTCACATCAGTAAGCTGGAGAGAAGATATCATGGAGAATTTCTGTAATCTTCCGTCTTTTTTTTTGGAAACGTGATGGTACCACAAATATATTAAGAAAAGAGAGGGATGTACATGTATAAGCTGTCAGCTCTCAAAACCCCTTTACAAAACCATCACACCAAGAAGGTGTACCTAATAACTCCCCAACAACAAGAAAAGTGAGGAGTTATGTGCCTCCACTTTACATTAATGTTTAGCCCAAAAGATCACTATCTCACAGACAAAAGAGAATAACCTATCTTCTGGTCTTGCTGCCCTTTTGAAAATTCTATTGTTTCTTTCACTCCACGAGGCCCAAAGAGTGGCATGGAGGATAAGCCATTCTGTAATCTTCTATCTTGTGCAATATATTTTTATATTTTATAGAATTTTCTGTAAATTTTTACTCTTATGCTTATAGTTATTAGTGGTTATTTGATAAGTATTTAACTATTCGTGGACCCTATATGATAACTTAAAATGGTGTTTGTTGCATGTGGAAAATGTGAGAGTTAGGGTGAAATACAGCCTCCTCCTTAGAGTTCTTGAGTATTTTCTGTGCATCATCAGCTACTGCCTGCTTTTGGCATTAGTCAGCTGTTGTTTGTCATTATCCCTGGTGATTGCCACTTTTGCCTCACTTTATGATGCCTCCCTCCAGCCATTGTTTGATGAATGAAGATGCTTTCGTAATAGCTGGGCTGGTAATCTCTGCTGCTGTTCTCCCCTTACCTTCCTGTGGCAGGAGTCTTGGCCACTGGTTTGCACCCCCTACAGCACTTTGTTCCCCTCTTGTTCTCTCATATCTTCTTAGTAGTGTCTAAATGTGAACCTCTGTCTCAGCGGATCACTTTCTTGTAACCCTGCTGAGACAGAATCTTGCGGTCTCTCGTGAGGTTGCATTCTGAGTTACTCCAATGTACTTGATGGGAACAAAAAATTGGTGTAGGTGCTTTTGTAATATTCCTCTTCCTGTTGCTTGGATATCATGCCACAGCATCACCTCCTAAGAGAGTTGTTTTTCATCCTGTCATCAAGCTCTTGTGATGATTCCGTACTACATTACAGTTCAGTGGAGGAACTTTAGGACACTGCTGGGGAGGAACACAAAAAAGGAAAGAAAGATATTTGTTACTATCATCCACCAAATCCTAACTAATTGTATGCAGGACATGGATTCTATTCTGCCATTCCACTCTATCATATATCAAGATGTTAATTCATTAATACTGCCTGTTCCAAGAATAGTTGGAGGGGAAGGATTGGTATTTGAATGGGCATGCGTTATAAATTTTGGCCATTGTTCAGTGACATGGATCCTAGTCTACCTATGCAAAACACAGGTTACAAGTTGACATCAACGAATTGCAAATTTGTGACTCCAATATTGCTTTATCGTGGTGAATCTACTCCACATCATACTCAACACCATACCTACTGGAGTGAAAATAGCGAAGGGAAGATGATCCCCCTAATTATTTCCCCTCAAACTTCCAAAGAAGATTCTATTGTAAACAAACAGACCATACTGATTCTATTGTGTGCCTTGCAAAAATTATAGTTGAAGGGACTTCCTCATTTCTGCTTCTTTGTAATGTTTGCATAAGTAGGCAAGCATGTAAATTTTCAAAATGAACCTCCTTGGTGCAAGAACTGATCTAATTGCATCCACCATGCCATCTATTGTGACTTTTCATCTCAGTTGCAATGTCTTTTTTCTGTGGAAGGTTGATAATACTGCAAATTTATTAAATTAGAAAAGAAGAGAATTTATGTGTGTGATATCTGTATGCTCTAAAAAGTCTTTTTATGCAAAAAATTGGCTGACACCAACACAATATGCTGCACACTGCCCTCTCAAGCAACCCAAAATGAAACATTGAAACTCTTCCACACTACATGGAAGTTTAGCCCACTCTTGAACTTTATAAAAATGAGCTAAATACCCTCCTTGGTGTCTTGGTTCACTTTTGAATGTTTGTCCATTCCACTCACCCTTGATAGTTCAAGCATTGCATGAAAATCATCCACCAATGTATGCGATCACCTTTGAAGGCCCCATCTTTGATTCCAGCCCAGAAGCAGTTTCCATTCTATTCGGGAGACAACATACACAATGTAACTTCTGAAAAGGCTGCTGCCAAACCTCTTGAGCAAATGAATACTCTGTGCATGAATGATCCAAGGACTCTTCTTACTCTCTATGAATGGTTGGTACCACAGAGTTGTATTAAAGTAAAAAAGGTCGATCTACAAGTATAATCAAAGTGCTACCAAAAGATCCCTATACAAAATTCTCCACACCAAGATGGTGTGGCACCCACTAATCTCCCAACAAAACAAAAAAAAGGACAAACTGTGTGAGTCCACTTTACACAGAATCGAAGCCTACTCTCATTTTCTCCAAAATAAAACATGTAATCTTGTCTGAAACTCTAACTTCCCTTTTATGAAGGCATTAAATTGTCTTAATTCCTCGAAAAGGTGTTCTTGCCCTAGCCAGTTATGTGGGTTGTCTGAGTTGTCTCCTGTGTGAAATACTCCAAATAAGCATGTTCCCTTTCAAAAGGCTCCCAGAAAGCCGCACATGGTTGGCCCAAATGAACTAGGTCCCACCAACCATGCTTCCATTTTTTGGATCTCCAGTTTTTTTTTGGTAGGTACCTTTTTTTTTTTAAAATGGGGAGGGGATAACTGGGTTCGAACCTGGAACCTCTCCCATATGGGGGAGGGTCGCGAACCAACTGCACTAGGCAGCTGGTTCTTTTTGATGACGAGGAACCTAACAAGGCTAGCAAACCCCGGGCTTACATTCCTCGAGGATTAAATGTGAGCCAAGTAAGTCCCCCCCCCCCCGGATGGCAGTATCGGCCGAAATCGATACGTTTCGGCCGAAACGTATCGGTTTCGGTCCATACCGAAACGATTTCGGATCTGCTTACTATAGCAGGTTCGAAACTTAAAAAAATGTTTTTAATAGTTTCGGGCGAAATCGATATCGGTTTCGTTGGAAACTTACCTGTTTCGGTCGAAACCGGATGTGAACTCCCCTCTTAAGGGGAGTTCACTTATGTTCTCCCTCAGATTCTCAGATTTGAGGGAGAAGTGTGTTGCTGCAACACCCTTGCAGGTGGAGCCTCTTCTAGGTGAAGGGATTTGCCGCCGCCGCCGCCGTTGTCGTTTCTTGCTGTTTGCAGCGTGTAGCCGCAGTCGTCGCTCCTGTAGATTCCTAATAGATCTTGTAAGTTTTTATTTTATTTTTGGTTGGTTTGATAGTTTTTTTTGTTGTAGGTAAGGTTCTCTTCAATATATTAATTTTCATATGCTAAATAGTTTAAAACTCCAAATTAAACCCTAATTAGCTATTTAAATTTGGGGCTGTTGTCTAATTAGGTTTAATTAGGGTCAATTGAAGCTCATTTAAATTTCATTGAATAATTTTGGGTGGGAGCATGCTACTAATTGTATTTAATGAAGGGTGATTAGGGTAAAACTCCAAATTAAGTCTTAATTAACTATTTAAATTTGGGGCTTTTGTCTAATTAGATTTAGTTACGGTCAATTGAAGCTCAATTGAATTTTATTGAATAATGTAGGGCGGGAGCATGTTGCTAATTGCATTCAACGAAGGGTGATTGGGGTAAAACTTCAAATTAAGCCCTAATTATCTATTTAAATTTGAGGTTTTTGTCTAATTAGGTTTAGTTAGGGTCAATTAAAACTCAATTAAGCTTCATTGAATAATTTAGGGTGAGAGCATGCTGCTAATTACATTTTATGAAGGGTGATTAGAGTAAAATTGATAATTAAACTCTAATTAACTATTTAAATTTAAGATTTTTATCTAATTAGGTTTAGTTAGGATCAATTGAAACTCAATTAAGTTTCATTGAATAATTTAGGTTGGGAACATGTTGCTAATTATATTTTATGAAGGGTGATTAGAGAAATTGATAATTAAGCCCTTCTTAGCTGTTTAAATTTGGGACTTTTGCCTAATTATCTCAATTCAGCATAATTTGAAGCTCAATTATACTGAATTGCATTTTTTTTCATTGTACTTACGACCATTTATTTTTGACTGTCTTAATGCAGCATCATGGCTAGACGTGAACAAGGTCAGGAGCAACAAGGGCAGGAGGATCCGGAGTGGGCCCACCTCTCCTTAGTTGATGCTGGAGAAGAAAAGTGAAATGCAATTATTGTGGTAAGGAGATACATGGCTGAATTACTAGAGGAAAGTAACATTTGGCAGGGATAAGAGGAGAGGTCAAACAATGTGACAGATGTCCCGAGAGGTCCGAGAAGAAATGCGCCAGTGCCTTCTGGGCAAAAAAGAGAGGATGCAACAAAGGGCTGAAGATCAGGTTGAAATTGTTGAGGAGATTTCGGGCAGAAGAGGAAGGAGGGATGATGATGATGAGGAAGGCACTGAGGATTCAGATCCAGAGCTGACTGAAGCAATAGAGCGTGAACAAGCCGCTCGAAGGAAAGGAAAACACCGATAGGTTCAGAGACATACTCCAGTACAGTTGGTGTAGCACGAGCTGCACGACGTCCTGACACTGGTGCAGCCCCGCAGAGAGGAGGCCCCATGGACAGCTATCTGCACAGAAGGCAAAGTGCTACACAACCAAAAATCAAGCAAGCATTGAGAGGGGTAAAAAAATCAGCAGAAGTTGCAGGGCATGCATTTAAAAGTATTTGCAAATGTTTTTCCATGCAGGTGTCCCTGCACATGCAGTTGAATCAGAATATTTCCAACCTATGCTAGATGCCATAGCAGATGCTGGCCTTGCTTGAAGCTCCCGTCACGTCGAGACATATACGGGCGTGGCCTTGAGGGAGAGGTTGAGGAGCTCCATCAGTGGGTTGAAAGCTTCAAGCATATCTGGATGGAGAGAGGATGCACCATCATGTGTGATGGCTGGACTGGTACCACGAAGAAGTCCATGATTAACTTTCTGATCTATTGCATCGAAGGTAAAGTATTTGTTAAATCTGTAGATGTATCAAATTATGAAAAGAATGCAAATTATTTGTTTCATTTGATGGATAAGATGGTAGACCAAATTGGAGAGGACAATGTTGTGCAAGTAGTCACTGATAATGAAGCCAGTTATAAGGCTGTCAGGGAAGAAGTTGATGCAGAAGCGTAGGCATTTATATTGGCTCCCATGTGCAGCACATTGTCTGGATTTGATACTTGAAGACATTGGAAGGAAAATAATGTGAAGAAGACAATTGAGAGGGCACAAAAAATCACCCAGTATATTTATGGCCATCCTAGGATATTGAACATGTTCAGGGAGCATGCAAGTGGGGGGCGAGATATCATCCGTGCAGGGCCAACCAGATTTGCTTCGAATTTCATTTCTTTAGAGTCTTTGCACAGGTATAAGATTGAGCTCAATTCTTTCTACTTTATCCTTATAGATATGATCCGTATTTGATTCAAATTTCATTTCTTTGGAGTCTTTGCACAGGTATAAGAATGAGCTGAAAGCTTTCATGTACCACAATGCCCTGCGGGAATACATAGACAAGTCTAATGTTGATGCTCAGATGGATTATTTGGATGTCTGTCCACATCGTGGAAGATAACAAATTCTGGCCAGGGTCTCACGGTACATGAAAGTAGTCACACCCCTCGTGAAGGTCCTAAGAATGGTAGATGGCGATGAGAAGAATGATATGGGATATCTGTACGAGGCCATGGAGCGTGCCAAATTAGAGTTGCAGGATTCTCTTCCCAGAGAATATGCAAAGTGGTGAAAAATTATTGACCATAGATGGGACAACACATTACACCACGACTTGCATGCAGCTAGTGAGTGATTAATTGTATTGATACACTGTTCTTTAGGTGATTTTATATCTAACATTTAGTTAACTATACACAAATGCAAGTTATTTCCTCAACCATCGATTTATGTACAATGTCAATGCACATGTTGATGGCGAGGTGCTTCAAGGCACTTTAAAAGTCAATGATCGTTTATCGATGACACCAGAAAAGAGACTTCAGGCCGAAGTAGAGGTTGGCCTTTATTGATTTTATCAATAAGACGTATAGAATTTACTTAAGTAGTTATGTTAATTTATTGCTTTATCTTTGTAGATGAACTATTATAGAATGAGGACTGGGACGTATTCTGACTCCCAATTGCAATGCGCTGTGGGAAGAGTGAGCCCAAATATACTAAATATTTGTGCTTAAATTGAGTCAACATGTATTAGTACATAATGTTGATCTTTATTTACATCTTACATTTATTTGTTTATGGCTGGTGGAATAGTTGGCTGGTGGATAATAGTAAACAACCGAGATGTGGGCAGTAATGGATTGGCTTTCTTTGCAATTAAGGTGCTCAGTCAAACAACATTAGCAAGTCAATGTAAAAGAAATTGGAGTACGTTCAGCCTTATACACTCAAAGGTTCGCAATCGGTTAAAGGATGAGCGGTTAGAAAAAATAGTTTACTGCCACTACAATATGAGACTGAGAATAAAAAATATGAAGTTGAGACAACAGCTACGGGACAAACGCGTCGCAGATGATACAACTCCAGAAATTGATGTTGACGTTTTATTTGATGATGACAATCCCTTGCAGTCTTGGGTTGAGATATGGGAGTAGGTTGATGAGGTCGTTTTTTATGTTGATAATAGAACATGGGCAGAGGGTATATTAGATGAAGATGAGCCGGTCCCAAGCCCGGATGAGAAAGGAGGAGGGTTTGCGTTAGGTTGACAGCCAACAATAAAAATTTGTCACATCTCCCACATGAATTCTGATCTAAATACATTTTGTGCTAATGCTAGGGCGTCCCCCGGAAGCGACACGTTACATCGGAACCCGGATGGAATGATAAGTGAGCAAGGGCTAGGTAGGGCGTTCCCCGTAAGCGACGCGCTGCAATGGCGCCCGATTGCGGTGTGAATTAGGCAAGGATTCCCGTGTGGGGTTGGACGCTCACGGGTAAAGAAGCTAGTCCAAAAACATAGGATCCGTCTAGTTACTTGGAATATATGAATTTTAACGGGTAAGGGTTTATAATTGGTTAAGATAATGAAGGATAGGAGGGTTAGCATAGCTTACCTACAAGAAATTAGGTGGAAAGGACATAAAGCTAAAGATATTGATGGCTATAAAATTTGGTATACGGGTAATAATAACTCTAGAAATGGTGTTGTTATAATAATAGATAAAAACTTAAAAGATAGAGTTGTAGAAGTTAATAGATTGGGGGATAGATTGATGTTAATTAAACTTATCTTAGGTGAGGATATTTTGAATATAATTAGTGCATATGCACCTCAAGTAGGATTAGAAGAGAGTATTAAAAAGTAATTTTGGGAGGCTATTGATAGTTTGATCCAAAATATCCCTAGTGAAGAGAGAATCTTTATTGGAGGGGATCTTAATGGTCATGTGGGTAAAGATAATAGAGGTTATGAGAGGATTCATGGAGGGCTTGGTTTTGGCAATAGAAATGATATGGGTTATACTATTCTTGATTTTGCTATGGCCTATGATCTAGCAATTACTAATACCTTCTTTAAGAAGAGGGACGAACACTTAATAACATACAAGAGTGGAACACATATAAGTCAAATTGACTATTTTCTTATTAGGAAGGTCGATAGAGTTTTATGTAAAGATTGCAAAGTTATTCCTGGTGAGAGTCTAGCCCCTCAACATAGGTTGTTAGTAATGGATGTCTTTATCCCTAAATTCAAAAGAAAGATCATTATAAATAATTGTTCTAAGATTAAATGGTGGAATTTAAAAAGTAAAAGTTTAGAAACATTTAAAAATCATCTATTAAAGGAAAATATTTAGAATTTAGAACAAGAAACTAATGTAATGTGGAATAATGTTACAAATTGTATAACGAGTGTAGCAAAACAACTCTTAGGCGAATCTAAAGGTAAAAAGAATTTAGGAAAAGAGACTTGGTGGTGGAGTGAGGAAATCAAAATACCATTAGAGTAAAAAAGGAGTGCTTTAAAGTTTGGCAAACTAACAAAAATAATCAAACCCTAGAAGCTTATAAAATTGCTAAAAAGAGGGCTAAGAAAATAGTTAGCGAAGCTAAATCAAAGGCATTTGAAGATTTATATAATAAATTAGGAACCCGAGAGGGTGAAAAGGACATATTTAAACTTGCTAAATTAAGAGAAAGGAAAACTAGAGATTTAGATCATGTTCGTTGCATTAAAGGTGAAGATCAAAGGGTTTTAACTAAGGATCTTGAGATTAAAGAGAGGTGGCATAGTTATTTTCAGAAGTTACTTAATGGAGATTGCGTCAAGGATTCTTCTTTAGAAGGTACCCAAGAGTCCACAATATTTGATAAATATCAATATTTCAGGCGTATTAAGATGTCAGAAGTGGAGGATGCTTTAAGGAAAATGAAAGTGGGCAAGGCCTTAGGACCAGATGACATACCTATTGAAGTATGGAAAGGCCTAGGAGACATTGGTATTCAGTGGCTAACTAAACTTTTTAATAAAATTTTAAAGGAACGGAGAATGCCAGAAGTTTGGAGGAAAAGTGTTGTAGTTCCTTTCTATAAAAACAAAGGAGATATTCAAAGTTGCAATAATTATCGTGGAATTAAGCTTATGAGTCATACTATGAAACTTTGGGAAAGAGTAATCGAAAAACGCCTCCGATATATGACTACTGTATCGGAAAATCAGTTTGATTTTATGCCGAATAGATCTACTACAGAAGCTATTTTCTTACTACGACAGCTAATGGAGAAGTATAGAGAGATGAGAAAAGATTTGTATATGATTTTTCTTGATTTAGAGAAGGCGTATGATCGAGTACCGAGAGAATTGATTTGGTGGACATTAAGAAAGAAAGGAATCTCTCAAGGATATGTTGATTTGATTAAGGATATGTACGACGGTGCTATTACTAGTGTTCGAACTATTGCTGGAGAGACTGGTGAATTTTCGATTTCTATAGGTTTGCATCAAGGTTCTGCACTAAGTCCGTATCTCTTTGCCTTAGTTATGGATGAAGTAACAAAACAATTGCATGAGGATATCCCTTGGTGTATGTTATTTGCAGATGATATTGTCTTAATTGATGAGAGTATTGATGCTTTAAATGCTAAGTTAGAGCGTTGGAGACTTGCCTTGGAGTCTAAAGGTTTTAAAATTAGTAGGAGTAAGTCAGAGTTTATGCATTGTAATTTTAGTAATGGGAGAGTGGTACAGGAAGACATGGTTCTAATTGATGGACATAACATTCCGAAGAGTAGTAGCTTTCGATACTTAGGGTCTATCATACAAGAGAATGGGGAGATTTATGACGACGTTACACATAGGATTAAGGCAGGCTGGTTAAGATGGAGAAGCGCATCAGGAGTCCTCTGTGATCGTCGTATGCCTGTGAAACTCAAAGGGAGGTTTTATAGAACGGCTGTGAGACCTGCTTTGTTATATGGTACCGAGTGTTGGGCAGTACGAAAGGAACACATTCACAAAATGTGTGTAGCAGAGATGAGGATGTTGAGATTGGATGTGTGGCAAGACTAAGAAAGACAAGATTAGGAATGAGCGCATCCGTAAGGACTTAGGGATAGCCCCAATTGATAGTAAAATGAGAGAAAATAGACTCAGGTGGTTTGGTCATGTGCTTCGTCGCCCTAACTCAGCGCCGGTTAAAAGATGTGACCGAATCTTAGTGGATGCTAGTAAAAGAGCTCGGGGAAGGCCTAAAATGAGATGGTGCGATGTTATTAGGAAGGACATTAGCTTCTTGGGTTTAAATATGAATATAGCACTTGATAGAAATCTTTGGCGGAACAGATTCATGTAGCCGACCCCAAATAATTGGGATAAGGCTCTGATGATGATGATGATGATGAGCCAAGAGATCCAGAATTCGTAAGACCAATGAAGAGGGCCAGAGAGACTCATGCGCACTAGAGAAAGGACCCAACTTTGTTTGTTCATGACACTGAGCAGTAGCCTGAGTTTGAGCCAGCTAGACTCTCAGAATCAGATAGCAGGCCAGCCACTCCTAGAATGGTCAAGCCACCTCCTTCCTTAAGAAGAAATACATCAGTGCATGAGCTAACTGAGAGGACTAGTGCTGCTGCTCGAGAGGACCCGACAATTGAGCAGTTGAAGCAAACTTATGTGAGGCACACGCCAAGGGGAAAATGACTCCTCTCAAAGATGAATGAAATGATCACACCAAAAGTGAAAAAATAATCCCCAAAGGTTAAAAGGCGATTGGTTTCTTATGGTGATGATGATGATGATGATGATGATGATGATGATGATGATGATCCTAGTGCAGCTGCAGGTGCTACTACTGGCGGTGGCACATATGCACCTATTTCCTCCTTCCACACTGACACAGGTAGAGGATACAATCATAGTGAAGGAGGATATGATTCACAGAGCCAATATGGACATCATCAGGTTCTGTATGGTTAAAAGCGCGCCTAGGCGCTGAGGCTGAGGCGAGGCGCCCCCTGGTCGCCTCGCCTCACTCTATCTCGCCTCAGTCTGACTATAGTTGGTCTCACTCTCTCTCTGTCTCACATAGACACACACATAACTTGGTTTTTGACGGTGATCTATCTCACTCTCTCTCTACCTGTAAGATTTATTATTATTTTTAATTTCTTCTCTTTTAGAATGTGAGAGATTTACCTTTTGACTCACCAGAATTTGTTTTACTTCAATTTTCTGAATTTATTAGTTTCTTCATTATTGGTATCTTAATAGTTGTAATTTGGTTTGCTAAATTCTATGTGAATTTAGTGAGTCATAATAATTTGAATCATAGGATTGAATGACTTTAGGAAAGTTATTGACTTTATATAGCCATTTTTGTGATATTTAGACATATAGTTTATTTTTTGAATTAAATATATATATTTAATAAAATTTCGCCTCAAACGCCTAGGCCATCGCCTAGGCGTTTGAGGTATGAGCCTCGGTCGCCTCACGCCTCAGACTACATAGATCAGGTTATGGAGGTGGCCAACAGGAAGCAGACATATATGGGTAGGGTCATCAACCAGAATTTCAATTTCATCTAGTTCCACCCAGTAGCAGTCATGGGTCAGCATCCTCTTCTCATCCGCGAGATTCTGCTTCTTATGTTGATTTTGGATTCCAATCAAGTCAATAACCTTACACTCCAAGAGAGATCTAAAGAGGGATGTAGGACTTGTCTACATCATTATTTGGTTACAGTGAATATACAGAATACATGCAACATTTTTATGGGTATCAGCATCAGAAGCCAGACGATGAGTGAGAAGGTTCTTCTAACTATTATCCATATTAGTGCATCATCATTTGGGTAAGGATCATTTAATTTCTATAACATTTACTGTGTCTAATTAGGTTTATTGTACTGCTTGAATCTACTTCATGTTTAATATGTATTCAAGAATATTACTTTAACATGTCCAATGCTTACTTCATGTTTATTGCACTTAATCTTATTTCTTTACCGTCAAATACACGTCTAATGATTTTTTCTAATTTTTATCTGATTCTTTATATTTTATCTGATTTTTTTCTAAATTTTTCTAAATTTTTTTGTTTTTTTTGAATGTTTTGAACTGATTTCAGCCGATTTCGGCTGAAATCGAAACCGAAACCGAAACCGAAACCAGTACGTTTCGGTTTCGGTCTCCGCCGAAACCGGTACTGCCATCATTGCCCCCCCTTGAGTCGGACTCGGGACCTCCCTACTATGAAGCAAGGTCTGTTTCCATTTAACCCACTCGGGGTCCTCTGATCTCCAGAATTTTTCCTTGTACATGTAAAAGAAGTTCTCTAAGTAAAATGATTTCCTCATCCTTTAAGTCTCTCCTGAACAGTGGAGACCATCCTCCCATTCAAGGCCTATCATTATATGATTGTGCTACCATTGTTGAGAGATCTGTAGAGATTCTATAAACTGGGGGAACCTCATCTTTAATGATAAGTAGCCACACTATTTACCCTTCCAAAAATAGCATTTTTGATCATTTGCAAGAGTAACCTGGATACTTTTAATATTATATCCTTAGGTTGAAGAATACCACTCTGTAGGTGAGAAATTTTGCTTCATGTGCTTCTTGCAATGTAATAATCATTGGATATTCCATCGTTTTTCTGTTGGATCTCTTCCACGGTTAAGTCCTCTTTACTGCTTGGCTTCCACAGCTCTTTGCCAAGTTACCTCTTAATGCCCAACCCTCTAGCCTTCGTATTATTACGTACACTATTCCTTAATCAATATTGCACGATTTGATTACCACTCACATTCGGGATGAATTTGCTCTAAATAAACACAAAATTATTTAGCACTATCTTCAGGGACACAGAGAGACAAGTAATCAATAGGATGGCTATTGAACATTGATTTGTGGAGTATCATGATATCATCCTTCCCCATGAGAGAGGATCATCCTTTCGAGCCGGCCAATCTAGACTCAAACTTCTGATAATCTTTATCTAGTTATTGCAACGAAGAGGCCCATAGTCAGTTGCATTTCAAAAGGCTAAGAGGAAGCTCTCCTGTCTTGGATTCTATGAACACTACTATTCATACCAGAGACACAATGTTCATGCCCACCATCTATCTTTTCTCAGAGTTCACTTTTAGTACACTCACCAATAGCTTGAGCACAAGTTTGATCACATAAAATTTCCCCCTGCGTTAACAACGAAGATGATGTTGTCTGAGACTTCAGGCCTATCATGTTCTCTCTCTATGCGTTTCTAGTGAGAGAAGCTCCGTCCTTCTCTTCCCCCCCTCCTCCTGGAGCTCCCCTCCCTTGGAGGCATGGTCCTCTGGGGAGGGCAAGAGTGGCGTTTTGGCCCTGGGAGGGGTTCGAACTACCAGGCGCTAATGTATTTTGGCTGCGGGAGAAGGGGTCACACCAAGTGTTTCAGCAGGGCAGGGAGTCGGTCGTCGGTGGACGGTGGGAGGCCCTTTGGACAAAAGTCCTTCGTGGAGGTGGTTAGGGGCAAGTCTTCTCTGCACTCCCTTGGTCTCGGTAGCTCAAGGTGTGTGGATGCAGGGGTGTATCCTGTGGAAGGGGTGTTGACACGTGAGGACTGGCTGCGTCGTAGCCTTCTCGTCATGGTGGCGGAAGGTTCAGTAGAAGTTGGGCTGGTGGGCCATAGTCTGGTGGAGCTCGCTGGTGGGTGCTGGGATGTCTCTAGGGTGTCGCCGGGGGGCTTCTTAGTCGTCGGTCACGAGGATCAAGCTGTGGCTTCAATGGCGAACTTGGGGGTTTCGTGGTGGGGAGTGCCCTTCTTCGTGTCCAGTGGTGGTGGAAGTTCAGGGGCACCTTTCCCAACCCTGTGCCGTCGAAGACCGGTGTGGTCCTAGAGCGGGTGCCTCTACTCCTCTATGATGAAGAAGGCATTGCCTTCTTGGTGTGTAGCTTTGGTTCGATTGTGCAGGGTAGCTTGCGGTTCTCGATGCTGGGATCTAGGACGTCGGTGGCTGTTGATATCTTGGTGGGCTGCACGGCGGCCATCCCGACGGTGGTCATGGCAGCGGTTGACGGGGTCCGTTTGGTCGTTCGTGTCTGGTTGCAAGGGGCGAGGAGCAGTGCGTCGCCACCAGTAGCTCCCTGGTTAGGGCGTCAGGAGCGCCGTCCGGAGGTTGACGAAGCGGCTCGGGTGGGGGTTCGAATTTCAAACCACCAGCCCATCGACGTGGACCCGGGCGGCTTTGCCACGGGCAATGCTGAATGGGTGGGCGGCCAGGCGGTCTGGCGGGCTTCTAGCGGGTAAGTTCTGGGTCCGCTGGTGATACCCGAAATTTACCCGGATCCGCCTCCGTTGGAGCTCACGAGTCCGCGGGACCCTAGAAGACGTTTCTTCCCTGCCCGATCTCTGCTACTTCCCTGCCCTCTTTGCTCCAGTGCTTGCCGGGGTTGTGCTCTTCGCCGGTTGGGGGAATGATGTATGATGAGGGCCTCTCTCCTCTCCGGCCGGAGGCCTCTTCGCAGACGGAGGTCCGGTCTCCCCTCCCTGGACTTATGGGCTCTGCCTCTCTCTGGAGACCCTGTCCCACTGCGGTGCCTGTCTCCCTCTAGGGGGATCGCTTACAGATTGGTGCTGTGCCCCCCCCTCACGTGCTGGGCCTTCTTCTGGAGGGTTGGTCAGAGCCTTCTGAAACCTTGGTCCCTTTCGACGGGGTGGCTCCCCAGTCGGAGGGTGAGCTGGGTCCTCTGGAATTTCACCGGTCGAGGTCTTGCTGCCAATTCTGGGCAGGGAACAGGAGGACGGCTCAGCTCTTGTTCTGGTTCCGGCTGCTCTTGTCCACGCCACATCATGGCCATCGGGGGATGGCGTTGATGGTGGGGGGTTAATGGTGCTACAGGAAGGGGAGGTGGCTCGTGGACGTGCCAGGCTGGGGGTGGAGGAAGTCAGAGAACTGCTCGTCGAAGTTGAGACTTTGGTGATGGAGCGTGCTAGGGGAGTGGCAGACCAAGTCGACATTTCTTTCGAGGCGGTGGAGAAGGACTTGAGGGGGGTCTTTTCAAAGATCAACAAACGTTGGGGTGCGAGCATCCGGTGTGGGGCACGCTCTCGCTCGAGAGCTGGTAGGAGTGGTGAAGAGGGTAAAAGTGGGGGGAGGGTCTGCTAAGATTGTCTCATGGAATGTGAGAGGTTGGGGGGAGTGGAGAAGAGGAGAGCTGTGAGGGCTCTAATTAGGAGGTGCAAAATCGACATCTTATGTATTCAGGAGTCGAAATGTGAAGAGGTCGGGAGTGCTCTTGTTAGGGAGTTAGGAGGGACCCGCCTCTCTAGGGGGTCGCCTCCCCGACGGTGGGCAGATCAGGGGGGATTATGGTCCCATGGAACCCGTTCGAGGTGGAGGAGGTGATGCAGAATAGGGTGATCAGCAGATGGGCCATCTCTTTACACTTGAGGAGCGTCAGGGATGACTTCTCTTGAGACTTCAGTGGGGTTTATGGCCCCCAGCCCAGGGACGAGAAGCGACAGCTCTGGGAGGAGTTGATCCACTTTCACCCTGCCTCTGGCTGTCCGTGGTGTGTTGGAGGGGATTTCAATACAGTTGCAGCGCCGTGGGAGAGGTCCGGAGACACTTCTTTTGCTGGAGAGATGGAAGACTTCTCTGATTTTATCCAAGAGGTTGCTTTCGTGGACTTAGGTATGCTCAAGGTTGCTTTACTTGGTCCACTGGCAGATTTGATGCTTCTTGCTCCAGGCTGGACAGGTTCTTGATTTCTGTTGATTGGGAGGATCATTTTCCCTATGCTCAGGTGTCTAGGCTCGCGAGGTCTATTTCAGACCATATGCCCATTTTATTGAAGGCTAGCAGGGATTATGGCAGGTCTCTCAGATTCATATTTGAGCAGGTCTGGCTCAGGGAGGATGATTTCTTGGAGACTGTCGCAGAAGCTTGGAATGTTATACAGTCGAGCTCCACTGCTATGGGTACTCTGGTGAGGAAATTGAAGCATACTGCGCAGGCCCTCCACTCTTGGGGTGCTAATAAAACCCTCTCTAGGAGGGGTGGCCAAAGGTAGGATTCTTCAACATCTTGTCGGCTTGGACAGCTTGGAGGAGGTAGGCCTCTTGGATGAGGAGGACAGGGCTTTGAGGGACTCCTTGAGGGGTCAGTTTGACGACCTTCTGGCTAGAGAGGAGACCTACTGGAGGCAGAGATCTAGGGATAGATGGCTCCAAGAAGGTGACAGGAACACAACGTACTTCTAGCAAATAGCTTTAGGGAGGGGGAGGGTCAACTCCATCTCTTGCATTAAGGTGGGTGACCACTCCTTCTCTTCTGAGGTGGAGATCAAAGAGTAGGCGAGAGACTTCTACTTCTTTTAATTTGCTGAGAACTCTTTCCGCAGACCGAGGATTGCTGATGACCTTCTTCCTAGCCTTTCCCTTGAGGAGGGCGGCTATCTCGCAACCCTTTTTTGAGGAAGAGGTTTATTGGGCGATTTTTGATCTAGTTGGGGATAGAGCCCCAGGCCCCGATGGGTTCCCCTTAATCTTCTTTCAAAAGTGTTGGGGGATTATCAAGGAGGATTTCTTGGCTACAGTGAGAGAGTTTTAGGAAGGGAGAGCTCACTTAGGGGGCATTAATAAGACCCTCTTGGTGCTCATCCCTAAGAATGCGGGTGCTCAAGATTTCTGAGACTTCAGGCCTATCAGCCTGCTCAATGGTACCTACAAAGTCATCACCAAGGTGTTAGCAGGGAGGTTTGTTTCTGTCATGGATGCTTTGGTCAGTCACTTCCAGGGTGCTTTCATCAGAGGAGGCATATTTTGGATAACTTCTTGGTGGCACATGAGTGCCTTTTTGCTATGAAGCAACAGAAAAGGAAAGGGGTGGTCTTAAAGCTGGACTTTGAGAAGGCCTATGACAGGGTGAGCTGGCAGTGTCTCTTCGATGTCCTAGACAAGATGGGTTTTGGGGACAGATGGTCTGGCTGGGTCAGAGCTTGTGTCTCGTCTGCGTCCTTTGCTGTTCTTATTAATGGAAAGATGTCTTCTTGGTTCCACAACGGCCGGGGCTTCGCCAAGGGGATCCTTTGTCTCCCCTCTGTTTGTGCTGGTTGCTAGTGTGGCAGAGTGGCAGAAGGCTGAGGCTGCTGGGCTGATCAAAGGTTTCCAGGCTGATCAGAAATGGTCCCTCTATCACTCACTTACAGTATGCGGATGATACTATTTTATTTTTTGATGAGAGTGGGCAGCACTCTATTATGGCTAGACTCCTGTTGGAACTCTTGGAGGAAGTCACCGGTCTGAAGGTTAATTTCAGTAAAAGCCTTCTAGTGGGGATGAACTTGGAGGAAAGACCTCTATTGAGGGCAGCCACTTTACTGGGCTGCCCTATTAGGAAGTTCCCCTTTTCTTACCCTGGGCCTTCTTCTTTCCCCGAGCGTCCTTAGATGTGTTGATTGGCTTCCCATTATTAAGAGATATGAGGTTACGCTGGTTGGATGGAAAGCTAAACTATTATCTTTCAGTGGTCGTCTGATTTTGTGCAGCTCAGTGTTGGACAGTCTCCCTACCTATTTTCTCTCGATGTTTCGCACTCCTAGTTCGGTGGCCGGGAAGCTTGACTCTATTCAGTGTCGATTCTTTTGGCATAGCAGTGGGGGCCGATGCAGGGGATGACATGATATTGCTTGGGACAGATTGACCACTAAATCTGGGTCTGAAGAATGTTAGATACTTCAATAGGGCTCTTATGTGCAAATGGCTTTGGAGGTTGGGGTGTGGAGAGGAGGGGCTGTGGTCCCAAGTTATTAGGTAACGTTACTTCATGTCGAGGAGAATTTGGGACTTGGCTCCTTCACCCCACAGGACGTCTCCTCTCTGGCGGGATATCTTTTCTTGTAGAGATTTTCTCGTCGCTGGTGTCCGGGTTCAACTGGGGGATGGCTTTAAGTGCCTCTTCTGGAAGGACAGATGGTGTGGGGACGCCCCCTTGGAGTGCTTGTTTCCTAGCCTTTTCGCGATTGCGGCGGAGCCTCGTGGCACAGTGGCTCAGGCTTTTGGCCAGCTCAGCTCGGGTGGCTCCTGGGCTCTGACCTTCAGACGTCCTTTTAGACAGGAGGAGTTGGAGCAGCTCCACGGTTTTCTTGCTTTTCTCCTCTCTTTCCAGGTTTGGGCAGGAGAGGATGAGTGGCCTTGGAGGTGGGAGAAGAAAGGCTCTCTCACTGTCAAGTCGGCCCATGCTATTATCTCTGATGGTGGCATGCGCCACGGCTTCCATGATCAGGTGTGGAGACCAAAGACCCTCTCAAGGTTAAACTCTTGGTTTGGAGAATCTCCCATGGGACCCTTCCCACCCGGGATAAGCTCTCTCGTTTCCTGCCGGAGGTGGACCCTTCTGCTATCTGTGTGGCGCCACTGTTGAGTCTGTTGACCACCTTTTTGTTGGCTGCCCCTACGCCCAGGGGGTTTGGTCGGAGATTGCTCGGAGGACCAGTTGCATCGTCTACCTGCGGAGTGAGGTTTGCGGCCTGCTTTGGGAGTGGGACAGGCCTTGGCCCCTCAAACCGGATAGGACGGTGTGGTGGCTTATCCTTCATGCCACTTTATGGGCGCTGTGGGGAGAGCGGAATCACTGTATTTTCAGAAGGGAGTCGCGCACCGAGGAGTCTCTTGTTGATTTCGTCTAGGCTAAAGTAAAGGAATGGGTGGTTACTTTGTGAAATGTGAGTCCGGATGTTTCCTCTCTTTTTTCCTATTTGGGGGGCTAGTTCTTCCACACCTTCTTGGTGTGTGTTTTGTTGTATAGGCTTTGTGGGAGGTTCTTTTTGTGGGGCTTTGGCCCACCTATATATGTACATTCTTCTTTTTCCTTAATATATTTTGTTGGTACTGCCCACTTTCCAAAAAAAAAAAAAAACAACGAAGATGATGTTATGTTGTTGAAGATGAGAATCGCATACTCCGAGCATGTGATTGGAAGCTTCTAATGCCTTGAGAAACTCTGCCATATAGCATATTCTACTATTGGGCCACCAAAGACAAGGAGAGGTGATAGTGGATCCATTATTTTCAAGGCGTCGCCTAGGCGACAAGGCGCCCAAGGCGACCAGACGCCTAGGCGAGCAGCCCACTAAGGCACTCACTTGACTGCCTTGGTGCACATAGGCCGCCTTGGGCCTGCCTAGCCTGCCTTGGCAGGACATCCACTCATTTTTTTGAGGTGAGGCTTAGTATTTGGGTAAAATTTCAGAGATAATTTTGAAAAATTGACAAATGCTATGTCAAGATTGGAAAGAGAAGATAGGACTTCCATTTCCCTTTTCCCTTTCTCTCGGATTTTTCTCCCTGTCGATTCCTTTTCCCTCCTTTTAAGGACATTGATTCATATTTGTTTGGTGCACTTTTTGAAGCTAGTACTATTTTTGTCTCTTTTTGATAATTCACAAGTAAAAAATTATGAAAATATTATGTTGATGTGCTTATAATTTACCAAAAATGTGTCATTTATTCCTTTTAATATAGAGAATAATTATTTGAATATCATATTTTAGATTAAAATTTGTATATTGATTGACATGTATTCGCAAATTCTTATTAGTTTTCTCCTTATTAATTTATTTTTATTTGCCATTTATTATATTTTTGATTTTTAAAATATAGGTATATGTTGAAGATTTGTGAATATCAAATTTTCTATTAACTAAGATAGAACTTATATGTAGAAAATGTATAGTAGTAGTTCTCTTGCAATGTACTTAGTTATATAAACTAAGCTTCGCCTAGGCGCCTCGCCTTGTCGCCTAAGCAGTAAGGCGGTGGGCCATCGCCTTGGATGCCTTGACAACCATGAGTGGATCCCCCTGTTGAAGTCCTCTATCACTATGAAAATAGGTAGAGAGCTCCGTATTAACCAAGGCAACAAGCTTTGCCAAAGTAACGTACGATTTAATCCAACCAACCCTTCTATCCCTAAAACCCATGAAGGTCATGACTTGGAATAATAGTCAACCCCTCACACAATCATATGCCTTATCAAGGTCTAGCTTATAACCCCTCCCATCTCTGTTGATATTTGATAGCATGGAAGGTATTCATGAGCCACCAAGAAGTTATCTTGAATCTGTTTCTCTTCAAGAAATCACCCTAGTTGCAGCTGATCACTCTACCATTAACCATTTGCAGTATTGTTCCTAACATTTAGGTAATAATTTTATTTGAGGCCCCTCATGTGAGTCTTCTCTTCCTAGAATGTCAATACTACCTCCAGGATATCTAATCTGATCACCTCCCAAGAATGTTGGTAAAGTAGTAAGGGAAAACCATTTGGTTAGGAACTTTACTACTTGTTAAAGAAAGGACAGATTTTTTCACCCGTATGAGAGAGGTTTTATGAGCTCCTTATCTCCTCATTAGAAGGTCAAGGAAACATGCACTTATAAGTTTCTACCATCTTGGATGTTCGGCCACCAAAAGACGTCCTCTGTGAACAATCTAGAATGGAATGCCATCATATGCTGCTTGATTTTTTTTTTTTGGTGATCAGTTGTTCTCTCTCTCACAAACTTATGATTGAGTCGGCCTTTGCTGCTTGATGTCATCCTCTGAAATGAAGCTATATTTTAGTCACTTTCTTTCACCTGCCTCCCCTTAACCTCTGCTGACAATGTGTCTCCTCTTTGAGGAGAATCTCCGCATAATTATCCTTTAGTTTCTCTCTGAATTGTTTATAATCATCATCAAGCAACCCAACCTCTTCAGTGAGTCTAATCCATCAGGCATCCTGTTTTGCATCTTTCCCTAAAACAGGTTTTGTGAACCCCCACCCACTTGGACAATTTCTGTGCAGACTGTTTTTCATTTTCATCTGTTGACCTTGGGCATAATTGATGCTTCAGAGACTTGTTCATTGCAGACCTTTTCTGACCAGCTTCCTGAGACTTTCCAGTACCTTACATCTGGAATATTTGTGGCTACTTTTGGCCTTGAGAAGAATTCAGCTATTCTCGGAAATGCCTGGCTAAATGCATGGCTTCCAATTGAGGAAAAGGGTTTTTCCAGTTCCCAAAACCAAGAACCTGTCTAATTTTGATTCTTGAGTATGATGGGTCTTCCTTGAGTTAGACCAGGTAAAAGGGGCATTAGAAGTGCAAATATTACCCGATGTTGCTTCAACAATAACACCTTGAAGTCCTTCATTTCCATAACATAGTTGGCACCCCTTGACCTTTCCTCACAAGGGCCAATTAAAATTTCTCCCTACACACCATGCCCAGCCTCACTGCTGATTGAAAGCATTGAGATCCTTCCACAACTCCTCTTTACCCTATTTGGAATTGTGGGCCATAAATGTGTTAAAAAATTAAACCATCTTCCATACTATGGAAAGTGAGAGAAATAACATGTCTTTCCACATTTTGGAAAATCCTCTACTTCCTCATCATGATATTCATTGCATAACACCATGGTCCCCCTGACCGCCCAACAACTGACCCCCTCGACAATTGAGGACCACTACGTCACTAACGTCAGCTTCATCATTTGCATATAGTCACTTGTAAAGACACCACATCTACCTTCCATCTACTGATAACCTTTTTGACTAACATGTTCCCTACAACAAATGCTGCTCGCATTCCATGAAATAATCCTATGTTTACTTTAGATTCCCCTCTACTTTGTTGCCTTCTCTTTTTGCCTCTTAACTACCTATCACTCTACTACTATTATCCCCCACCTGGGAACATCACTTCCCCTTTGCACTCCTTGCAATGCTCGGCGGCCACATATTTTTAGTTTTGTAGGACACCCGCTTACATCTTCATCTAGCCCAATGAATGAAGCTCCCACCCTGTTGGTCAATTGTCTAGCTTGCTCCTTTGTCATCCTCTCCTCTACTGCAAGAACCCTTGTTTGATCTTCTCAGGCCCTAATCATCCTTCTTCTTCCTGCAGCTCTCCCCCAAAATCACCTCTTATGTTTGAGTTCTCCTATGTATCATGTCCACTCCAGTTGATTGCACAGCCTCCACCAACGGGTCTCCCTCTTCCAGCAATTCCTCACTAAACCCCACATCAAGTCAGCCAGTCTTGCTGGCATGTTTTAGTCACTATCGTGTAGCCTTTGATGTGGTCAACTGTCACCTCCATCGCATTTTGTGCCGGAAGCAGAGACCTTTGTGCTAATACAGCCTTGATCCCAAGGATGCAGATTCCTTGCCATAGGATCTCCTTTCATAGAACTGTGGTGTAATCTCCTATGAACATCAACCTAGAAGCCCATTTTGTCAAGGCGCATGCCATATGCCTAAGGGCTTATTTTAACATCTCTGAGTGTAGGTCTCACATCATTTGACGCTCTGGGGTCTGCTTGAGCCCTGCCCTTGTTTGATGGCTGATGCATGAAGTTGTTAAAGTTGAGGTCTAAGCTTTGTCCATGTGGGGCTGAATGGCAAGTTACATTCAGGCAAGTAGGGGGGGGGTCTTCCGGATCTGAACAAATTGCCACCAGGACTGCAAGAATTGAGACAATGATCTATAATCGGGTGAGACTGGTTCTCTTGATTAAGTCCCCAGGACTTTGGACTAAACTATCACAATGGTCCTCAGTGGGATAAGTTCTCGGGCATCCAAATGGGTTGCAACTGAATGCAACAGACAATTGACTTGGCCCATTGCTATGTAGAAGTCATGGGCTGGCCTGATAGCTCATGGGCACTCCCCCAACAAGCTTCACTCATTCAAGTTTGAATGGATCTGGGGGTTTGCCACATACCACTTGCACTAACCCCTTCTTCATTTGACTTCTGTGGCAACCTGGGATCCGCGGTCATACGGGGACTTGCGCAGAACGGATGTCACCCGTCACCTTCATGCCGAAACTTAGAGTCACGTGTATGTTTGGGGGAGTAAGTAAGAAACTAAATTAATTATGCAGGACTGAAATGGAATGACTACAAGGATATAAAATACTTTACAGTCCAATATACAACAGTAACCATTCCAGAAATACAGTCCACAAAGGTTAAAGTATAGGCCCCAAAGAGAAGTACAAGTACATTGGGCATCCCCCTGGCAAGCCACTGCTGCTGACATGAACTCCACCACCAAACTCCACCACTGGCTGACTGCCTGGGATGGTCACTTGAAAAACGTAGGGAATGAGCCTTAAAGTCGTTGACTCAGTAGGGATACCCAGTCCCGTACACATGCTTATGGCAAGAATGATAATATAAAATGAAAGTACACCCTAGCTGGATGTTACAAAAGCAAGAATTAAAGTGCATAAGTAAATGCTACTGCCACTCTGTAGGAAAAAGACAAGTACTAGTGAGTCCAAAAGACATAACACAAATAACTCAACATATTCATGTTAAAATTTCAAAATATACATATATGCTTTTTAATATAACACAAATCAAATTGGCTAATGAATGTTGAGGTCAGTCCTGAGAATTTCATCTTCTTCTCCGTTACTGCCTGGTCCACCATGTCTCTTTTTGCAACCAGAATCTTGTCTTGACGTTCAAGACTGTGTCTAGACTCAGGATTATCTTTGCACAAAATATTCTGCCATCTTACTCAACTGTACTAAATACCTAGAGAACATTTCTTCTTCACTTCTTTTCCTTTCTATCTGATTTTGATTCCAGCGTGCAAATTATCATTACTTTTCCTATTTGGCTATTCAACTTCTCTGTCTCCCATGGTGTGTGGAATGAATTGAACCAGACTAGAACTTGTCATTACCTTCTTTCTTAACTGTTCATCTTCTCTGCCTCCCATGGTTTGTAAAATCAGCCTGTGAAATCAACTTTTGTCTAGTAAAGGAAGGAAATGCATGCTCTGACTTATGTCAAATCTTCTTTCAGGATGGTTCTGTAAAGACTACCCTTTTTTTTTCCGGTCAACGGTTCTCTAAAGACTACCACTCTGTACATTGCTTACTCTAGGACATGATATGCTTTTCTTTATTCTGTCATTCTAATGATGTTTATATACTATTTGTTTTGCAAATACATAATAATGGTTTTACAAATTCAGAAAATGTTCAATATGTTTATTCCCTTGGTAGGACGACCAAGGATATGTTGAGTTTTGATTGACGCATGAGAACTGTTTCTTCCGCCTTTTTTTTTCCTTTTACCTGCTATGGATGAATGTGTACATGTTGTGACCTTTCTGATGAATTCTGTTCAATGTTTGCTTTTCAACTTTTCTCATTGAATTCTGCACATATATAATTTCTTTGTTTGTCTCTGTTACCTTTTTCTGTCCTGGGCTTGAAAATTTTATCCATATATTCCCTAGGTTCCGAATATGTTTTTCTCAGGCCTTGAGCCGATCCATAATCAGAGTTTCTTTCCAAAGTGCAATGTTAACTCAGTGAAGAATAGGTATGATGAGATCTTTTGAATCGAGGGGACACCAATCTGGATCAACAAAATCAGATGAATCAGTCTTGGATATGGAGCGAAATATGTGTGGTCAATCCAATTCTTCAAATCTGCCTTCAAGTCCACCCTCCCTTCAAGCATTTGCATCTGGTGGTCAGCACTCTGAAAGCAATGCTGCCTATTTCTCATGGCCAACCTCTACGCGATTGAATGATGCTGCTGAGGGCCGAGCAAATTTCTTTGGTAACCTTCAGAAAGGGGTGCTGCCAAGAAATCTTGATCGATTACCAAGAAGTCAACAGGCCTCCACGTTACTTGATATTATGACCATCAGAGCATTTCACAGCAAAATATTGCGTCGCTACAGTCTTGGTACAGCGATAGGATTTCGGATCCGCAAGGGAGTACTCACAGATGTACCTGCTATACTTGTTTTTGTTGCTCGGAAGGTTCACAAAAAATGGCTCAGCCACATCCAATGCTTGCCTTCTGCACTTGAGGTAGGGAAACATGGATGCCATCAATCTTCTTGGTGTTATATTCACAACCTTTTGCTTTGAGGGAATAGTGCCTCTCTGACAGTTTAGAAAATTTCATGTTGCAGACATGCATCGCCAACAAAGTTATTTGACATAAACTCCTTTCATCATGAATAGGGACCAGGAGGTGTATGGTGTGATGTGGATGTCATAGAATTCTCATACTATGGCGCTCCTGCACCAACTCCAAAAGAACAGCTGTACAATGAGCTTGTGGATGGCTTGCGTGGAAGTGACCCATGCATAGGATCTGGCTCTCAGGTATCTATTTTTTTCTAGCTAGATTGTTGATATTTTGTTCGATTTTTCTGTTACCTTCCACGTTTGAGATTGGTAATATGGATCATTGGTGTGGCTAATAAAATTTGATGAATTGACCAGCAAGCTTATGCGATCCATATGAAGGCAATTCCTCTTCCATTTAGCCATCTTATATTTTATTGTTTTTTTACTTAAATATTGGAGTGTGTATAGTTCTTTATAAAATAGGAATGTGCCTGTGTAGCAAACTGATATTTGTCAGTTTTTTTCTGTAAACATAATAGGTAAGCCACGGTTAACGATTCATATGTTTTATTTCATTTATCTTATTTGGTGTCCTTAACTGATGTTGCATATTCTTGTTAGTCCTAGGTCACTAAATGTTGATCGGTGGAGGGCATATAAGGGAATGTTACCCAGACTCCCAACTTGGGGTTTTTGAAGACTGGAAGGTAGTAATAGGCTGGCCTTTCAGAATGTTACTTTCCCAAAGCTTCATAATGGGCTTTTCTACATGCCATGCACGCATGTCCGCTATGCAGAAGACACTGTTCTCTTTGCCTCAGATGATGAACGTCAGTTGCATGTGATTAAACTCGTGAGAGCTTCTGGAGGTCAGTGGATTTGGGTTAAATTTTGATAAAATCCAGCCTTTTTTTTGGTTGGAAGTCCTACTTTAGTAACCTTGTATACTACCCTTCTTATAAATTCCTTTTAAACCTGACCCCTCTAGGGTTTGAGCCTTGTTCACCTGGCTGTACATGGAGGGCCTTTACTGCCTGAGCCACTCCTTGAGCATTGATAAAAGCCAGCTGGTCGGAGTGAACATGGAACTCTTCAGAAAGCAGTAGCCACTATAGGGTGCTCAATTAGGGAGTTGAATATCCCTTATCTGGGGCAACTTTTGATGCTTTGAGGGGGGGGGTGGGTTCGTTGCCCAACAGTTATTTAAAAGTTTGAAGTCAGACTCAAAGGTTGGAAAAGCAGACTTCTATCTTATGGGGGAAGATTGGTGCTATGTGGATCTCTGCTAGTTATTCTTATTTACTTGTTATCTATTTTCAGGATCCCTATTACAGTAGCCAAGCACTTGGAGGCAATTCAGAGCTGATTTTTCTAGCATGGGGATAGAAGCAGAGGATGGCATGATGTTAGTTGGGGAAGAGTTTGGAAAAGCTAGGAAGCTGGTGGATTGGTCTTAAGAATTTTTTTTGAAAGTGGGTAGTACCACTACTGTATTAAAACAAAAAGGGATGTTTAAGTATAATCAGTAAGCTCCCCAAAAACCTGGTACATGCTAGGGACACACCAAGCTAATGTTGCCCTCACTAACCCCCCAACAAAACAAAAAGAGGTGAGTTTTGGGAGTTCACATTACATAGGAGTTCCGCCCACTCCCTCACTCTATCACAAATGAACAAAACCACAAACTCTTTCGCTCTAGCTTCCCTTTTGAATTGTTCCGTTCTCCCCATGAAGACCACAAGGTGGCATGGAGGATCAACTACCAAATAATGTTCTGTCCCCTCTGATGGACCAGGCCCTTCCCTACTCGCCATAAGCTGCTGAACTTGACTCTGACGGTCGATGACACACTGTGTCCTCTAGCCAGCTCCTTCTACATCCTCTTTGAGAAGGTGCAACCAACGAATAGGTGATCCAAGGTCTCATCTTCCTCTCCACAAAGGCAGCAAACTGTGGGAATGTTCGGTAGGAACGGAAGCAACCTATCCCGAGTGGGTAATCTCCATGAGATCCTCCAAATGAGCCTTCACCTTCAACGGGCTCTTAGGTCGCCAAATCTACGGGGCGAGGCTATGTTGGACCCCTCCATTGGACATGAAGTAAGCTAGGCGAACTGAGAAGGTACCGTTCCTCCCTCCACCTCCAGCACCACTCATCCTATTTGGTAGGCTGAGGAGTGAAGTCCAAGAGGAGGCGGAGGAGGTCCTGAAGTTGCTCCATCTGCACGATCCTTAGATTTCTCCTGAAAGTTGGTGCCCAAGTCTCTCTTGATAGTAGGGCATCAAAAGCTTGGGAGATCGACCCCAAGGGGGCTGAAGAAACCACATTGAGCCTCGGACAGGAGGCCTCCAGAGTGAGATCACTGCACCACCTGTACTTCTCAAAAAGGCACTGATCGAACACCGGAGGAGACAATATCCCTGCAAGTCGAGATATCTCGCCAAATGGGAGATATATGGTGTTGAGAAGGTGGAGCCAAGTCGAGCCAAGTCCCAGATTCGCCTCTTGCTATAGTACCTCTATCTAATCACCTGCACCCATAGCCCCCCCTCACCTGTCCCCAGCCTCAACAGCCACTTGCATAAAAGGGCAAGTTGAAATCTCTATTGTTCTTTAGCCCCACATCTCTCTCTCCTTGCTTGCAGTCACTCTACCCCACCTGATGTCATTCTATCCTTTACACCTCTCTCTCTCCCATGCCAAAAGAATCTCCTCTGAATAGCTTCTACCTTTCTTGCCACAGTCTTTGAGATCCGGAATATTGATAGGAAATAAATTGGTAAGTTGTCCAACGCTGATCTGCATAATACAAGTCTACCCTTGTAGGATAGTAGTCTCGCCTTCTAGCCTGCCAATCTAGCCTCGTATCTTTGCACCAAAGGTTGCCAGTCAGCACAGTGAAGAGCACCTGGGGATAGTGGAAGGCCCAGATAGGAGATGGGGAAGGTTACTATCTTGCAGCCCAAAATGCCAGCCACCGTGTGGAGGTCCCCCTCCTTCATATTCACCCCAACAAAAACACTTTTATCAAAGTTGACTTTGAGCTCAATAACCGCCTCCAGTAGAAACAACAAAAAACCTAGTCATATAAAACTGATGTACATCTTCTGTAAGGAATCAGATAGTATCATCTACATACTGTAAGTGGGAAACAAACAACCCATCTCTCCCTGCCTATAAACCCCTAATCAGTCTAGCAATCTCTGCTCTTAGCCAAACCCTACTCAACATATGGGCTACCAATACAAACATGAGAGGTGATATAAGGGATCCCCCTGGCGGAGCCCCCGACCACTGTGGAAGAAAGGAGTATGCTTTCGGTTGACAAAAACATCAAAAGATGCAGAAGAGATACAAGCACGAACCCAACCTGTCCATCTCTCCCCAAAACCCATCTTCTCAAGCACATTGAAGAGGTGTTACCAATTGACCCTATCGTAAGTTTTTTCGAAGTCCAGCTCAAAATCACCCCTTTCGTCCTCTGAGCCTTCATATCAAAGAGGCACTCATGAGCTACCAGGAAATTATCTTAGATGTGTCTCCCCTGATGAAAGCACCCCGGTATCTGCTGAACACTCTGTCCAGAACTCTATCCAACCTCCCTACTAGCACTCTAGAAATGATCTTATAAGAACCATTCAATAGACTAATGGGTTTGAAATCACTGAAGTCATGAGCTCCTTGCTTCTTAGGGATTAGGACTAGGAGAGTTTTGTTGATGCCTTCTAAAGGACTCAAGAAACTCCCTCACTGTTTCTAGAAGGTCCCCCTTGATAACGTCCCAACACTTCTGCAGTTTTGATAGAAAGCCAATGGGAAGCCATATGGGCCCAGTGCTCTGTCCCCTGCAAGAGAAAGCATTGCCTGATATACCTCTTCCTCTCATAAGCTCTGAACGATGTCTTCCCTCTCCTTAGGAAGGAGACGAGGAAGGAGGTCATCTACAATCCTCGGTCTGCTCTGTCGGTCCTCTATAAACAGTTTGAAGTAGAAGTCTCTCGCCTGGCCCCTGATGTCCTCTGTGGAGAAAGAGAAGTCACCCACCTGGATGCTAGTGATGATGTTGACTCTCTTACTCCCTGAAGCAATGCACTGTAAATAAGCAGTGTTCCTGTCACATTCTTTGATCCATCTGTCCCTCGACCTCTGCCTCCAGTATATCTCCTCCCTAGTGAGAATCTCCTCGAACTCTGTCCTCAGACTATCCCTGAGCCTCCTATCAGCATTATCCATAATACCTGCCTCCTCCAAGCTATTTAGGTCCTCAATTTGTTGAAGAATCCTTTCCTTGGTTGCCCGTCCTGGGAGGATTTTGTCTGCCCCCTAGATCTTGAGAGTCTAAGCCGTATGCCTCACCTTCTGCACCAGAGTAGCCATAATAAACCTTCTCGTGCCCTGAACACTCCATTCTCCCCTGATTGTCTCCAAAAAGTCTGTCTCCCTAATCAAGAACTTCTCAAGCCTGAAGAAGTACCTCCTATCATATGAGTGGCTGGTCTTCAATAGGAGGGTTTTATGGTCCGAAGTATCTCCAGCCAAAGGCTGCACCTGAACATGAGGGTAATGATCCTCCCAATCAACAGAGACCGAAAACTTGTCCAACCTAGAGGAAGAGTGGTTAGCCCTAAGGTTGGACCATGTGAATTGACCATTGGCTATGCCAATGTCTACTAAAGCTACTTCTCTATGCAGTTGTTGAAGTCCTCCATCTCCCCTGTATGTACATGGTCCCCTATTTTCTCCAAAGGGCTGCCACTGTGTTGATTTCACCTCCTGCACACTAAGGACGATCGGAAGAGAGGTGATGTCACGTCAAGTCCTCCCACAGAAGTCGCTTCTCCTCTTTGCTTTGAGGGTGATGCACCCTTGTGAAATCCGACGAAAAGTCATCCCTTACATTACAGAAATGTAAGGAGATAGTCCACCTGCTGATGTGCCTGTCTTGCTCCATCTCCTCTACTTTAAACTAATTCTAGAGTATCATGATCCCTTCGTACCTCCCCTCCTCCGGAGATGTCACCCCCTTGGAGAGTCTCGCACCCTCAATCTCCCTCATAACGGCAACCCCATCTCCTTCACACTTAGATTCTTGAATACATAGGATGTCTACCTTACATCGCCTAATCAACTCTCTCACCACCCTCTTTTTCTTTCCCGCGCTCCACCCTCACCCCCACCCCCCACCCCACGTCTTAAGCCCCTTACATTCTAAGAGACCATCTTGATGATGAAATTGGGACGTCTCTCTCCTCCCCATTGTCCTCCCCCTCCCTCTCCCCCTCATCTGTGCTCTCTTCTTGCAAGATGCTTCGCGTACCATCTCTTTCTAATCTTTGGAAACACCCCATTTACATCCTTTGGAGCCACAACATAAGTGATGCACACCTTCTCCGCCACCTTTCTCACCTGCTCACCCACCATCTTTTCGATCTCCCCCATCATCTCCCATACTACATCCCTTCTTCCTCCCCCTCTAGGAGTGTCGGGGATGGCCACCTCCTCATCCCCTAGAATGGCTGGCCCTTCCAAAGCAGAGATGACCCGTATTAGCATGAGGGAGGACTGCGCGTCCTCTTTGGCATCCACCTCCTGGACTGCTGTGACAGCCGTAGTTGAATCTGCAAGAGCCATCCCTGGCAGGCACTGGCATCACACCTCCTCGATAGCTCCTAGGTCCAGAGCGGCCAGCTTCGTGGCAACCTCTCGAGGCTTCAGGAGGACTGACAGAGGGTCAGGTCCCCTTTCTTCTGCCCCCTCTCCGATATCTTCCAGCGACGAAGGCATCCAATGAGAACCTCTCTGCATGTCCTCCTGGGAGCTCGCACAACCTTGCGCGGCCGGTGCAACTAGTCCCGGACCTCATGTCGCGGTGAAGGACTAGGAGCAACGATGCCCCCCCACCACGGGAGGCAAGAGGGGATGTCGACGCCGTAGCTCTGTGCTCCCCACCGACCACCAGTGACTCCAGGGGATGGCGAAGATTTTGCTCAAGATGCCTGTGAAATGGGGGCGATATCGGGCGAAGAAGAACCCCCTTGTCGGGCCTTGCGGACCCATTCGCCTTAAGGGGCTCGAACTTGGGTAAGTTTTGGGTCCGCCAGGGCGACCCAGACCCCCGATCCGCAAGACAGGATGGCTCGCCCGGTTCGCACCTCATGTAGCTCGGACCGCCACTGACATGGGCTGCAATTGATTCCCTCACGCAGATCGCAATCGGAGGGCCTTGAGCTCAGGTTGTGAAGGCGTGCTCGGCTTGATTCCAATTTTGAAACCCCGCGGGATGTACCAGCCGTACATCCCTAACCTCCAGCCGCGACCTATGAAACCCTAAAACTGGCGGCGGTGGCTGGACTTCAGGTAGCTCTTCCTTCATCCAAATTCAAAGGACGGAAGCCTCTCCGTCTAAGTCCATGGTGACTGCCGCCGCTACTGTCGTTGGGCTAGCCACATGGACAATGGCGCCGACCACCGTCCTCGAGCCCGTCGGGGAGAAACCCAGGCTGCCGTTCTCCACTCGCCTGACGCTCCGAAGCACAAAGGAGATTCTTTCTTCGTCACAGAGGAGCAACGGGACATTCGCTATGGCTATCCGGACTCTCCTTGGCTTGAGACACGGAAAGGCTCCCTTGTACCTCGTCTACCTTTGAATGCGGAGAAGGGTGCCACCCGCTACCAAAACGCATGTGTCTACCATTGCGCCCACCGACTCTTCATTCTGCCCGAGCACCAAGAAGGTCACCAACACCACTCTGGATGCCTCCCAGCGTCCTCTGTGATCACCTCGAACCTGCGCCTGACCTCCTCCGCTTCCATCGATCATTCTACCTCTGTCACACAAAGGCAGCACCGCAGTGAGTCTGACCGAGCTCTTGGGGTCTCTGACGGGAAGATGCCTGCATCCACGCACTGCTTGCTTCCCTTCGGTCCCACAGGAGGGTTCCCCCTCACTACCTCCGCAATAGATCTGGGACGCTCGGAGCTCCGACGAGGCCCTGCGAGTTTCAGGCAGAAATGCCTAATGTGGCTTCTCCTCCCACAATCGAAATAGGTCCGCACCCTTTCGGCCATCCCCCCAAGGCTGCGAGTCCCTGTCCCGGGGACTAGGTTCAGTGAGTGGCCTCCTCTCCGGGCTATACCCCTGGCGCAAAACGTTAGAGCTACTCACTCTAGAAAAGCTAGAGAGAGAACTGTCCCATCACTGCCTTCAGTGGACTTGATTGGTCTTAAGAATTTTAGAGATTTCAATTTGGCTTTACTTAGTAAATGATTTTGGAAGTTTGGTGCTTAAGAGGATCTCCTCTACTTTTCAGTCGCCATAATCTTTCATATTTACTGATTAGCCCCTCCAATCCAGATATTTATGTATAACTCCTCAAAATCTATAATTATTTAGTGAAGCACCCTAGATGCTTACGAAAAAGTCTAACATGTTTACATAAAACCCCTAAAAAGGTGTTTACCAAATAAATGAGCAGTTGAGGACTTGTAAATGATTATCTAGATTGGAGGGACTAAGCCATAAATATGAAAGATTGTAGGGATTGAAAACTACAAATCCCGAAAAGCAAAATTCTTTTAAATTTCCTAGGTAGTGGGGTATCTCTCCTTCATCCATGGGGTGTCTTTCCTATCTTTGGAGAAGTATTCCATAGGCCACGTAAGTCATGGTATCTGGTATGCTGGTCTCCTTAGAGAATGGCCAGAGTAGTTCTTTTTTTGAGGGATAGGTGGTGTGGGCAGCTCATGTTGACAGATGTATTTCCTCAGCTGTTTCGCTTGGCCACTCACCCTTGGGCAATGATGGAGCAATATTTTATTGACCCACAATTAGGGGGTTGCCGGCTGCCATAGTTCAGAAGGAATTTAAGAGATGTTGAAATTGCACAATTGGGGAATCTTCTTTCTCTACTGAAAATTATGGAGTGAACCTTATAAATAGGACCTGTGGCTGTCGATATGGCAATGTGAAGGGAATGGAAGATTCATAGTCAAGTCAGCCTATAATCTCATAGCCAATGGAAGTGCTGAGCATTCATTGGCTAATCAGGTGTGGAAACTTAAAAAGTCCTTTGTAGGTGAAGATTTTGTTTTTGAGAATCTCATGCAGCAGGTTGCCCCCCTGCAATAGACTTGGCCATTTTTTGCTGGACATTAATACAAGCTGCTGTATGTGTGGGGAAGCTGAGGAGTCCCTCAATCATCTGTTTGTTGGCTACTCTTTTGCCCTTGAGGTCTGGTCGTTGATCTTACATAGACTCCACTGTTCTTTTCACATCCCAGAGTCAGTCCATGAGCTGCTTATAATATGGGATTGCTGATGGAGTCTTTTAGATCGACAGGGCTGTGTGGTGGTTGATTCTACACCCTACCTTTTGGGCACTTTGGATGGAGAAAAATGGGGGAATCTTCTGAAAGGAATCTAAGGTGCCGGACTTGAGAGGGTTTGAGAGTGGGCTATTTTCTTTTTTGTAATTTGGAGGATTCTAATTCTTTGATATATATATATATATATATATATTTGTAGGGACGGTGCTGGCACACGACATATGATCTTGGTATGTGCTCGTTTTTTTTAGTACACTGGGATTTTGTGGGCAACATTCTTGTAGATTCCCTTCTTATCTTTAAACACCCCTAACCAATGGATCGAGTGGGGATCCGAAAAACTGATCCAAATCTGAAATTTAAAATGGATTTGGATCGCATGTTTAACACAAAATTTCTCATCTCAGTGGATTTGGGGCAAGGTTTCCTTTTACCCGGAATCATTTGATTTCAGATCACATATCGGGCTGCTGCAGCCCAAATCCGGGAAACTCCATTTAGAATCGAGCTTGGGGAGTGGGAGGGGCTGGAGATGGGTTGCAATTTTACATCTATGGCTTCTCTGGCCCATTGCTCGATGGACGGTGGGTGATGGCAATCTCCGTGCTGCTGCTGTGCTTGGTCGACAGATGATGACGGCATCCCCATCCTTGGTGTTCCTTCTCTGTGCTCATGATTCTCTGCTTCTGTGCTCCTTCCTCTACAATCAGTGGCCGTGGCTCCTTCCTCTGCATCGGGCTCCTTTGTTTCTTGTTTTTTCCTGAGCTGCCATGGCCCATGAAGGCATCTGTGTATTCCAGCAAGAACACATATGTGCTTCTCTCTCTCCCCATTCTCCTCTGTCTCTTGCTCGGCCATCTCTTCTCTCCATTTTTTATAGGGAAGGCATGCTGTGAAGGTTGGGCTATAGGGGGGAGGTGGAGGAAGCAATTGGAATGTGTTTGAGAAATCTTCATTTGGCAGTGATTCAATAAATGCATTACAAACTGTCTAGGATACGGAATGGTCAGCCTTTGTAGGATCCAAGTATCTGGGGGATGGGAATAACTTCAACGGTGTAAGACATTCACAAATACTTCGATAACTCTTTCATATTGAAGAATGCTCACTCTTCAGTTTCAAGAGTACAACTTTGAAGGCCTTTCTCAGGGAAAATATCTCCATATTTTCTTACGATAGGACCGGCCTTAAATTCCTTTTATACTAAAGTTCCCGTGGAAGCAGTCGAGGCTTATTTTTGGTAACTAAGGATACTGAAGCTTTATCAGAGTTCTTCTTTCTCCATCATTTATCCTTTTATCCAAGCATTCGTTTTCACTAGTGCCTTCATGTGGTCTTTCTTAGGATTCAAACTTATTTAAGTTCTAGGAAACATCACCTGTGGGTTATTTTGAGAAATGAAACATCTGTTGCATGCAATTCATCGAGGTGAAAGTCACCATTAGCGGAGCATATTCTTCAAAAAGTTCCAACTTGCTTCTAGTCAGAGTGCCTCTTCCCAAGTTTTTTGTTTTGACTTGCTCTCAGAGGGGTTTAACTACCTCTTCTTTGATCAGTTTGGCTGCATTTGTTGCAAAAGAACTGAGAGACTGTTTAATTAGTCAAATATTATATCCTTGATGAGTAAATAGTGTATTGGAACCCTTAGTGATAACCTTGCATAAGTCAACTAATAAGTTGGTTCCTGATAGTTCAACTTATGTCAAGTTGATATTTGTATGGAGATGCCCCAGCAGGTAGCATGACCCATAGATCCTCTGAAATATGTAATACTTATATATATATATACTAGTCAAAGAAACGCGCTTCGTGCGTGGATATTTTTTAAAATTTTTTTATGTTAAATAATGAAAATTTAGATATTAAAATATGATTCATCATTACCTAAGGAGTAAGTATCAGTTAAATCAGTACTAATAACAGCAACAAATTTTTTTAACCAACATAAAGATAGTAATCTACTGTCTTGAGGCTACATCCCTGTGGGGTATGTATTTTTTGTTTTAATTTGGTTGATTCACAAAGAATCAAGTTATAACAAGCAAGATCTTAACACTAAGTAGATGCAAAGGGCTCATCTCTGATTATAGCCTCGAAATAATTTGAAAGGAAGATTTGTGGAAGTCATAATGTGGAATGTTTTACCTTGGTTGTTGTACATGAAAAGAAAAACCATAAAACTCTTTTGATAGATGTTATGTCTTGATTCAAAAAAAGAGCTTCATATTTCTGCACTTTTATGATGTGGTGAAAAAGTTAGACATTTGAAACATAGATATGGAGGATTGGATTCCTTCATTGGATCATTATTATCATTTGCTCTCTATTAGATCCACATAGAAATGTTTCCCAAAACACTCAACATTAAATTGTCTTTTGTGATAAAATATTTGTCATTTTCAACCAAAGGTTTTAAAAAGTCCATTCTAATTTAGAGTTGAAAGCTATTGTATGTCTATTCATTCCCAAACATTGCCAATACCCCAACATATGCCGCAGTTTATTTACTGATCACTTTTATCATCTTGATCTGCAGGTTTGCAAACTGCAATAGAACTGTTTTTGAATCCTCTTGTTTAAAATTTGAAGGATGAGGCGAATATAATTAAATTGTTCTGTGTCTTCAGGCTTCAGATTTCAAGATTTAAGTAGATGCTAAGGACTAAATTGCTTTCAAGTTAAATCAAAGACATGCACAGTGATAGTTCCATTTTCAAAGAGTAGACAGAAACACTCATTACGTAGACAACATATTCTGCATGCTTATCAAGAAACGGAAACAATGGTGCATTGACAAGCTTGTCTCGTAAATGTTCTTGAAAGTCAATTTCCTTATAAAAGAAAAAATATTCTTCTGACTTGCACCAAGCCTTTAATAGGTTCATCTGAAGGATATATAAAATTGGAAGGCAGCGAGCATTCATCATTGGTTCTCCTTTCCCATTTATTTGTGAAGGATCACGCATAGACCATATCAGAAAGGAAGGCACCCTTTCAGGGCATAGTGATGTCATGTTCTCTCTTGCAAAGCTTCCCCAGCTCTTAAAAGTTTTCTCCTCCTGTTTTGGCTAGTCAAGATCAGACAGCTTAACTTTAAACAACATCATGTTTCTGCATTTTTTTCAACATGGATCTGATATGAAAAGGCTATATGGTGTGAATTCCATTATTTGAAGTACACCAAGATTTTTAGGCATCCCATTATTTGATTGACTTCTTTCATTCAACAAAATACAAGAAAAGGAAATAAAAGTCAAACAATGGATATGTATAGTGGCAACATGTTATTTTCTGTAGACAAATACCTTTGTTTCCTCACAAATGAATTCCAGAGATGCATGATCTGCTTCTCATCTTTGGTCACATCCACGAAATCATCAAGCATCTAGATGTGGTCAATAGTTATTGAAGTAATTTTTCGTGATATGAAAAACAATAAAATCATTAATCTGTAGATTTGAAAGGAGCACAGACACACAATATCCAAACTGATATGTAGGTCATACCCTTCTGTCTTCAAAATCAGCTATATCATCATCCACCTCATCTTCACTGTCCCGATTAGAAACTACTTGCTCTAATGCCATTGGCTTCAAGAAAAAAATGGTATCTCAATTTTTAAACAAGCTCTTCCAAATTGGTGACAGAAGGAACATGAGAAAAACAAATAATAGGACTATGCTTAACTAATTTGTAGAATAGGACGAAGCAAAGTGAAAGAGCCTCTCACTTTTCTGCAAGTCACTCAAGAGCACCCACGCTCCCTTACAGAAAGAGCTCTTTTTAAAAATAATATTAAAAAGCAAGTCTTTCTAAGAAAATGTGTGGTACCCTTGCCAACAGTCAATGAAGTGTGAAGTATGGAAAATGTGAGAAAGAAAAGGCAAACAACCTCTCTCTCTGCACAAATACCTCAGTCTTGAGTACAAATTCCTTCAGCTCCTTGGAAAAATCTCAACCCAGTAACAATAGAAGAGATGTCTAGTACGGCAGAGGTTTTAAGAGAAAATTTGGATTATGTAGACAATGGATTATAGGAGATGTATGAAAAAAATGAAAAAGAAATAAAAGATTAAGAATCTCTGTCCACCGTAGAAAAATGTGTTGTGCCCAAATTACGTAGTCCCCTCATATCCTTGGAAAATAATTAAGCATCCCATCTAAGATAGGATTCTCCTCAATACATGCCATCATTTTACCTCCGATTCTTTTCTCAGTATGAGCTCCCATGAACATTTCCACTGAACCCTGAGAACACTACTCATCGTGCTACAAGTACATCTTACTTTCCTCTTCCATTCTAGAGTTGCAAAACAAATCTGGTATTACATCACTATTTTGAGTCCCTCTAGCACCTCCAGTAACCATGTAACAAAATAAAGAAAATGAGATAAAAGTTTACACCAAAGAATGATAAGTCATATGGGTAATTATTTCTGTAATAACATATGTTGCAAAGTTAAAAATATGACACATGTATGACACAAGTGCAAACCAATCCAACATACTAATCATACAGTCCCAAGGCAAACTAAACTGCATATCGTAATTTTTTCAAAACTTATCAAACGACACCTTAGGATGCAGAGTACAAATTTTCATCAAGTAGACAAGTACCAATCTAACTCCCTGAACAAGTCGCAATCCAATACTGATCTTAACAACACTAATAAAACTCGTCAAGGAAGTCACATGAAGACAATATTCTCATATGTTCTGGGGATACTACGTAAATCAATATGTTTTCTAGAAGATAGGAGGTTACAAGAAGAACTTGCTGAACTTAGACAAATTGATTCAGAAGCACAAATAGGAACAGAACCATACTCTTCATGTACAATCAAAGAAAGAATATTACAGTTTTTTCTCCCTTTGAGAAAAGAAAAGATATTACAGAAATATGTTCAGCCAAACTGAACACATTAGTATTTTTTTTTCCCTTAGAAGCTTTGCAGATGGCAGATTATTACAGCCTTTAAACAGTGGTGGAAAAAGACCACATGACAATGCCCAACCAGTAGTCACATCTTTGATTGCCCAAAGTCCCAAGCTTAATGAAAGCAGATTTTGGCATCCGCACAAGCACCTTGCTCATCCATTCTGGTCTTCATGACCATATTTTAAAGATTCCTTTCAATTTCCATCAACACATCTACATGGTGCCTATTTCACCTGTGCTAGCATTCTTTTGAGTGACCCCACAAAGAAAAAGGAGATACAAAAGAATTTTGATGGACTGGACCCATCAGAACTTGGTAAAAGCCTCCCCATCATAGATGTCCTGATCACCAATGTTATTGATGTCCACACAACATGCAATCTTCTCCAACATTCAATCTTGATGTCATCATTGAAGATCTTATTGATCATAGCTCGGCATCTAATCTTAATGCTTTCTAGCTCAACATCCTTTTCTCTTTAGTGCTAAGGACTTTAATCATGGCTCTACGAAGATCAACAATCTCATACACTTCTACAAGACTTTAAGCTTTGGAAAACTCCACCAATTTACAATTTATGTAGACTTGCCATATATGGAATATTGTCAAACAAAGCTAGTAATCATACTGCCCACAAGAGATAATAGATTAATGTGAAACACAGAATAGACATGTGAGTCTATAGATGAGCTGTATCACAAAGTGTTGCTTTAGTAATCTTCGATATTTACCCTACACCAACAAATGCTTTATATATAGACATCATATCAATATACTGTCTTGATCCTGTTCACAACACCACTTCTCTCACATACCTCTTTTAAGTTAACAGTCATCATGGGAAATAATAGGAGCTTTCAGGGAGTTGCCATCCACTGATACAGATGCCATGATGGTAATCAATGTGCACAATAATGCACCGCAAGGCATAATGCTTATGAGATTTCCAAGGTACCACTCAATACACAACACTTTCTCCTCCAAGGTATGGCATGCAAAAGACGGAGCATATGACAGTAGAAGGACCCAAATAGTCCACAAAATTAATCATTTATCTGATATAGAATGGAAGACAGTAGACTATCTTTATGCTGTAATGCACCATGGGGACAATTGAAGAGACTATGCATTTTGCGTACTTGTCTTGCAGCATTTGCTATGCCATATAGCACAAGCAAACCAAGACACCAAGCATCCATGTTTCTCAAAAAACCTTTTCAATGGAACACCAGAAAAATGCATTTGATAATTTACAACACAGTATTTTCTATAAGAAAAGTGTATGCACAAGAGAGTAGTAAACAGACAATCAAGTTGAAAATGACCAATAGTCACCGTATATCCATCAAAATAGCATGAAAAGCTGAAATTCAAATGATAAAATACAAGCTAAAAGAGCCAAAAATAGGTAAAGCAAAGAAGCAAAGGAAATCAGACCCTTATGTATAGCAGATGAAGAAAACCTTTTTTTTCTGGACTATAAAAACAATAGTACAAAAGCAGTCCTTGAAAAGGAAATAAAACAAATCCTACAAAAGAAGCATAAATGCATGGACAACATAGATAAAGAGGCAGCCAATGCATGTAAAATTGTCGGACAAGGATAAAGAAGGCGCACCTTTTTCTTCTTCGTGGGCTTAAGGATCTTAATGATGCACCGCTCGTTGTTCGTGGAGTCGACCCCTTCGAACACTTCGCTGTACTTGCCCCTACCCTAGGAGGAAATCGGAGTTTGGGAATTATTTAAACAGGAAGAAGGAAACAGAGTAGAGAGGATGGAAGGGTAGAGTCGCTCCTTGTAGGGCTTCTACTTGAAGGGGTGTGGGGAAGAGGAAATCGGGGTCAGAGACGTAAATCACCCTGATATTTTGGGGAAGAGACGAGGAAGAAAAGGACCCTCACATAACGAACCGTGAAGCTATGGGGAAGACGCAAGGGAATAGAAACCTACTCCCGTCAGTCGATCTCGTTCTCGTCGCCTCCCTCCCATCCTATTCGCACCCACGGAGGAGGATCGACACCAAGCATTACGAAGACCTCACACTTGCACGGCTGCTTGATTGCCCGGCAAAGAACCCACAGAGGTGCAGGCCCGGGCGGCCAGCTTTCGCCACCGAGTGGGGCGTGAAGGGGAGGGAAGAGCTCTTGGGGGAGACTACAGGTGGGGAGGGCGGGAGAGGGAGGGAAGGAGCGGGTGCCGGAGGTGGCCGTGGTGGACCCCGCAGAGGGATTCCATACTTCTGGTTCCTATCCCCACCCACAGAGAAGGATCGGCACCTGGCCCAGCTAGAGCTGGAGCTTGAGCTGCTGCTGCTCCTCCAGCACCCATCGTCACTTAACGGGAAAAACCAAGAAGTACGGTGACCATTCCTCCCTATCTCTCCACTCGCCATGGCCCTCCTCCCTTTCCTGGATAGCATAAAACGTGCAAGCTCTCTAGAAACTCCCTCTGTAACACATAATTCCTCCCAAAAGATCGCTCTTTGGGGCCTCTTCATGGACGGCATGTGGTGAAAGAAGAAAGCCTTTCTACTGCTTGGTGTTACTTCTGCTGCCACCGTTGCTGTTGGTGTCCTTTGGGAGGAAGAGGGATGATGGGCAGTCCCCAAGTTGACGGCTTTGGGTGGGTGTGGTGGGGGGTGGAGTTGCTGCTACTGGGATGGGCGATACCGCAGGTGGTGAGGGCGGTGAAATGGGTGTGGTGGACGCCCAGCAGGCTCGAGAGGGTCCTCAGGGAACAGGGCATCGCCGGGAACCCTTACCGGCTGCTCTTCGGCGACATCGGGGAGAACATGAGGCTGGTGGAGGAGGCCAAGCTGAAGCCCTTGCCCACCTTCTCCCACGACATCGCCGCTCGCGTCATCCCCTTGCAACACCGGGCCATGCAAATCCATGGTCTGTATACTCTCCCTCCTCTGCTCTCCCCTTGCATACGCACGAACAGAGGATGGCTTCTTTGAATCTTTCATTTTGTAGATGGACTTGTTGGTTGAAGAGTCCTTTTTCTTTCTAGATTAAATTGACTGGAGAAAACACTCTGCGAGCCGGCACGGGTCAGGAGAAGCAAACCGGAATCGGATTTTAAGTCTAAGATCGCAATTGAACCGGCGGAAAAAAAACCGCCCTTTTCTCTTATATGTATAGTATAGATATATAGACATTAGCATGTTATGTTGATGTTAACAACAATATTTTGAGAGCTAAACTGAAAGTTGGACTTCAATTATCACTTCTGATGATCATTTTACATAAAGCTTATTTACAATCAGATGAAATATTCTTTTTTGTTTTGAAAGTGGATAGTACCACTGAATATATAAATTTAAAAAGAGAGGGGTATACAAGTCTGTAACGTATAACAAGTTGGCAGGGACTAATTGCATCTGGCGTTTGCTTCTGGGGCGAATCGAGTGCCGCTCGGTGGTGTCGGCGGCCACTCGGCCTCCTTTGGTGCACGCTCGACATGGGGTGTGGTCGGATCTTCAAGAGGCAATCAGGGCGGCGATGGGACTTTTGGGAAGCCAACAAATTGCAGTAGTTTTGGGGGCTCGCGGAGGCTCCACCCCATGTGCTTCCAGTGTTGGAAGAGGGGACACATTCAGCGGTTCTGCACTGAGATTGGAGACTCAAGGGGTTCACAACTTCCGGGGGGGGGGGGTTCAGTATCCGTTTCTCTCATATGCAGAGGTAGTCAGGAAGGGAGCTTTGCTTATCATGGATTAGGGAAGGCCTAGAGACTACTCAGAAGTAGGCTTCGTTCCCCTGGAGCTTCTTCGTGGGCGGCAAGAATGGGTTTGACGGTGTATATGGGTCTCTCTGATAGAGGGAGAGATGGATTTGGAGCATCTGAGGGCTGGCCCTATTGGACACTCCGCCAGGAGGTATGGGGCCGTGGGAAGTCCGACAAGTTAGCCAGGTTGGTTTCTGGCGGTTGGAGTTTCTGCAAATGTTGTGGCGGCAATGGCGAATGAGGGTTTCTTGGCGGCCAAGGGGGTCCTCCTTCGTCTATGGAGATGGTCCCAGGGACATTCCCCAACCCAAGGCAGATAGCTCTTCGCCTCACCCTCCAGGGAATGCCCCTCACCCTCTGTGACGAGGGGATGTCTTTCCTGGTCGAGCAATTTGTCTTGGTGAAAGCAGGGAGCCAAAACTTCATCCCGGGAGGGAGCCTAACAACAATGCAAGTGACGGTATGGGCTTCCAGTCTCGCCGTGGTGCCATCGACCGTTGTCTTCTCTATTGAAGAGTCGTCGTTTGTGGTGTGGGTCTATGCCATGACGGAGAACCAGTTATGGAGGCGGCGAAAGCTAGGGCAACGCACTCTGCAACTGGAGGAAGAAGATGACCAGCCAGGGGTATGTGGCAACCCCTTCACTGGGCTTTTGAATTTCAAAAAAAAAATAGCACTCTCCACTGGGTCGGGTGGATCTCTGGGTCATGGGCCAGAACAGGGGACTACGTGGACCGGATTGAATGGGCCGGAGACTTGTACGGGGCCTATTAAACTATCGGGTATGGGTAACATGTCTAATTCAAGGACCCATAACTTACGTGCATCTAATGGTTTGGCGTGTTTCGGTCTTGCATGACCCAATCTGAGTTACACCTCGGCCACCTCTCCCCTCTTATAACTGCTACAGGACCACCCACGTTGTGGCGAGGTGGCAGTAGTTACCGACTGTTGTCGGAAACTTCCTTCTGTAGAAACTCCCTATCTAGTTCGGCAGCAGGCCGATCTCGCCTCACCAACCCCACACACCCAAATGTGGCAGGTGTGAGATGGCACCTTCGGAGATCGATCTGTGACTAGCTTGCACTCGTATCCTCTCTCCCGGTGGAAGCTTCGATGTGGCAATAGATCAATGCGGACTAACTAAGGATGTTTCCTGGACATGCGCCGGAGGTATGCAAGTTCATCCAGTGGCCGGAGCTGGACGTCCGTGGAGATTTGCAGGGGGGTTGCGGTGAGTCCCTCTGTCCACCTGATAGTGGAGCCTTGGAAGGGGCAAATGCTGCAGAGCCGCAGCGAGGATCTTTAAGGAGGTTCGGCGATAGGAACTGTTACCACCTCTGTGCAACTGGAGGTGTTCCCTCCCGTTGACCAGGTGGTCCAAGGGGCCGGGATTGTTCAGACAGAATGTAGAGGTAGCATCTTTTGAAGAAGACGTCATCATCTTGGAGACCCCAGGGGAGGCCGGGGGCAGAGGAGGGACAGTCTGAGGGGGAAGGGAGGCTAGAGAGAGAGGAGGTAAAGGAGATGGTGGGGGTGGTGGAAAGGCTGACCGAGGCGCAGGTGAGGGAGCTGGCGGGGATATCCTTTGCATGGTTGGAGAGGAACCTTAAAGGGGTCTTTAACAAGATATAAAAGAGGTGGCTAATTAGTATGGCGAGAGAGGCTAAAGGGGGAAAGTCTCGTAAGGGGGCGGTCAATGAGAATGAGGGGGGAGAGGAGAAGAGTGGGGAGCAAGAAGGGGAGGTTGGGAGGAGCAACTTTTTAGCCCAATGACGATTGCTTCTTGAATGTGAGGGGGATTGGGGGGAGTGGGAAGAGGAGAGCAGTGAATGAATTGATTAGAAGATGCAAGATCGATATCTCGTGCATACAAGAGACCAAGTATGGGGGTGATGAGGAAGCCATCATGAGAGAAACAGGGGGAGCTCGACTATCAAGGGGGTGGCATCTCCCATTGAGGGGAGAGTTGGTGGCATCATGATCCGATGGAACCAACTTGAGGTGGAGAGATGGAGGATGATATGTAGGTCGATAGATGGGTGGTCTCTCTTCACTTCAAGAATGTTAGAGACGGCTTCTCTTGAGATTTCTCTGGGGTGTATGGGCCAAAAAGCAGAGAAGGAAAGAGATTATTGTGGGGGAACTACTTTTATTTCATTGCAGCTTAGGCTGGCCTTGGTGCATCGGTGGGGACTTTAATACAGTTGCTGCACTGAGTGAGAGGACAGATGACCACTACGACACAAGGGAGATGGAAGACTTCCTTGCCTTCATTGGCGATGCGGCCCTCATTGATATATGTTTGTCCAATGCTCAATTCACTTGGTCCAACTTGAGGACGGAGCCCTCTTGTTGTAGGTTGGACAGGTTTCTAGTCTCGGCTGACTGGGAGGATCATTATCCTCACGTGCAATTGTCTTATTTTGCTAGACCTCTCTTACATAATAAACCAATCTTGCTGAAAACTTCCCGTGGCTTTTCAAGGAGAAGTATCTTTAGACTGGAAAGATATTGGTTCAGAGGGGGGACTTCATGGACATGGCAGAACGGGCTTGGAATGTGTAGAGGCAAGGGCGGTCCTCAATGGCTAGACTGGTGTTCAAATTGAAATATGTGGCGACAGTGCCGAGGGAATGGGGTGCAAGTAGGACTTAGGCCACTGATAGGATTTTGGAGCAACTTGTGGGACTTGACTGCTTGGAGGAGGCAGCTTTGTTGGATGAAGACCAAAGGCATCTTAGAGAAGAACTCTGGACAGCTTTTGATGAGATCCTTACAAGGGAAGAGATCTATCGAAAGCAAAGATCTAAGGAGAAGTGGGTCAAGGAAGATGATAGGAGTATTGCTTAGGCCTAGGAAGGTAGGGGTAGGCATAAGATTTACATTTGAGTATAGGCATATGGGTTGGGGGTTATGCCACAAATTAACGTCTCTTAGAGGTCAAACAAAACCAAGTATAGGGGTATGCTTATAAATCCTCGAGAGTTTGGGGGAGCTTCACATTCTAGGGGTGTCCTAGTAGTTTCTAGATCCCACTGGTATTTTGATAATTTCTGGGTTCCAAGGGTATTTTGATAATTTTGAGTTCCAGAGGGTATGTTGGTAATTTTGGATCAGACCAGAAGCTTTGTGCCATTTCTGGACGGAGTAGGGACTTTTATGCAATTTTTGAACTCTAGGGTCATTTTGGTAGTTTCTGGAAGGTTCAGGGGTATTTCAGTCATGTCAAGAAAGTTCATGGACAATTTGATAATTTTTGGCAACACTCGAGTATGGGCACAATTTGGCATTAACCATGAGTGTAGGAACAAATTGAGGCCTAGGAAAGACACATGCACAAGCATCCCTCGTAAAATGGGCACATTCACAATTTCACTGAAAGCTAGAGTATTTTCGCAATTCCTTGAGACAAAGGACATATATGCATGTATACTCAAAATTTGTACGAGTACAAGACTTTGTCAGCAAATTGTGGACTTTATAGGACTTTTCCACAGAAAAAAATGTGGGATGTAGTCACCATTTGAGAAATATGCAAGGTATTTATGCAGTTGCATAACATTGAGGATTTTCTTGTAATTTTGGGAGGGTATTTTCATAATTTATGATTAGTTCAGAAAATTACATACTTCTATTAGCCAAAACACATAGAAAATTACGTAACAAGGCCTCCAGGGGCATAAGTATAAGACTCGGGTATTTATAATCCATACCCTTAAGTGGGCCCTTACAAAACGAACACAAAAGCTCCTGAGCGCGCCTTGAGTGTCTTCTCCGTCTTTGTCCGAGTGTTCTCATGTGTGTCTCTCCTGTGGGACCCATGGGGGTATTTATAGGGAGTAGGGGTCATTTGAACCCGGTCTAGCTCCTTTTGAACTTGTCCGGGGTCAAATGGCCTATTAGGTGGGCAAATGATCCCGGATAAAGTTTTTTCCCTCCTTTTTGGGTTTAACGGGGTCATTCGGCCCTAGAAAGGTGGGTTTAACCGGGGTCGTTTGACCCTAGAGAGACAGGGATTGACCCTGGTTAAGCCCGTTGGGCTTAACTGGGGTCAATCAACCTCGGTAGAAGGTGGGATTGACCCCTTTGAGTTAACTAGGGTCAATTGACCCCGGTAAGAGGGGTAATTGACCCTGGTAGCGGTGGGCGGTCGACCCTTGACCCTGTGGGGTCTCATTTGACCCCGAATAGGGCCCAAGGGGCCTACTTGAGTCCTTGCCGCGATCGTGAGAGAGGGGGGTGGCCCCCCCTATAAAACCTTGGTTTTGCCCTTTTCCTGCTTGGTTTTTGCTGCCAGGACACGTGGAGAGGAGAAAAACTTTTTCTTTGTGTTTGTTTGGTCTTCTCTGCGTCGTTTACCGAGGGAAGAAGTTTGCATCTCGCCGGGGCCGTCTCGTGCATTCGTGTCGGATTTTCCGCAGGTGTGTAGACAATTCCCTTGTGGCTACTTCGTTACTGTGATAATTTTTCTTTCACCTCGGACCTCCAACGAAAATTTTTGAGATTCAAAAATTTGTCTGGGATCACAACGACGCTTGGCTTTGTGCCATTTTTCGGTCGTTGTCGGGTTGATTTTTTTTGACTTGCTTCGATTGTTTCGAGAGCATGATGATTTTTTGACGTGGGGTTCGCAAGATTCGAAGATAACTCCTTGGAGCGATGGTATTGGCTTCGTGCCGTATTTCGACCATCGCCGGGCTATCTTAATTTGATTGTCCTTGATTGATTTGAGGGAATTGCCTCAGTTAATTCGAGGAAAATTTCTCAATTAATTCGAGAAAAATAATGGGCTCAACAATTACAAACCACAAAGGTCGGTCGACCCAAATTCAAATTTTTGACCATAAATCATAAGGGTCATTTACCCCAAATTCAAATTCTTTGACCATACTCTACAAAGGTCGGTCGGTCAACCCAAATTCAAATCCTTGACCACAAACCACAAAGGTTGGTCAGCCCTAGTTCAAAGCCTTGACCACTGTTGACCCCATAAAATATTTTTTACAAAATTCAGATTTTCAGAAACTTCTGAGGAAGAAATATGCACGTATTCAACAAGGGACGACTAAGGGTCGTCAATGACAGTCAGGAGTATCAAGAAGACAATATATTTATGGTACTCATTTTCAACTATGAAGAAGATATGTGAATGGATGACAATCCAACACAGCATTAAGCTGTTACCGGGGGATTATGCTGTCCACTTGGACTTAGTTACAAAAGTTTGTGACTTAGCCAGTGCAGAGAAATTTTGTGAAGACATGCCTGAAGAGTGATAAGGCAATCTACATGCAATGCTTTCCTTCACATCGACATACAGAACAATTTAACCACTAAGGCTGAGTCTCTTTTTAGAAATCAGAACAATGTCAGATCATGGTTTGCTGAGATGTGCCCTTCCATATAACCATAGGATACAACTATACATATCCAATGGTTAAGTGCATGTGCAAATAGTGATGGTGTAGAAAGTACAAAACATGTGTTCTTGGAAGTGAAAACTAAGAAAAGAAAGGGCTGTAGAGTGGATAGCATTAGCCAGAATATACATCAGAAGGGTTCTTTATGAAAAGACAAGACGTGCTTTAAGAAAGATGGGAGGCCAATGTGTGTATATGAGAAACCGGATTGTTTCCTTATCTCTTTGCATACAATTCGGTCTAACAAAAATTCAGTTTACAAAAGTTGGGAGAAACTGAAATCAATTTTTCCAAAGGATGTGCAAGGCCTAGTGCATGAGAAGTATATAACAAATGGTGGCATACTATGTCACCCACATGTTCTCAAAGGATGAATCCAAGAAGGAGATCCTCTGTACAAGACAAAAGGCAAAAAGAAAAGCTCCACTTGTTGAAGTGCGATTTTTTATGATGTACGGCAGTACTTTTATAGCAGAATGGAGCCAAAAAACCCCTCTCCGGAGGCTGAACAGGCCGGAGGAGTTCCCTCCGCCTGCTGACAGGCCGGAGGAGGCCTCCCTCCGCCCTGCGCAGGCTTGAGGAGGCTTTCCTCCGTCCATTGGCCCTTGCGGCTGTTCAGAAAAAAAAGAAAAAGGAGGAGAGAAAGAAAACTGCAGTAAAGAATGGGAAGAGACAGGGAGGAGGAAGTTCAAGGGTTACCTCTTCAAATTCCACCGGAGAGAGGTCCAAAGAAGCTCCTCCGCCCCACCTCCAAGCAACTATAAGAAGAAGGCTCCAACAGTAGAAGAAGGACACACAACAACAGCAAGAGAGGAGGACACACAGCAAGAAGAAAGTCCACAGCCGCAAGGAAGAAGGCCAATCCAGCAGCATGTCGCAGGCTTCTCCTTTTGGGGTTTCTTTTGTTTTATGTGGAGGATTTACTTAAAGAGGAGAGTTTACTTAAATACCCTCTAGCAAGCATGTTATGTACAAATGGGTTCAAATAAGTTCAAGTGGATTCAAATGCTACTACATGCAACTATGTTGATTGATTATAAGGAGCATGTTAGAATATTTTCATGTCCAAGACCCTATGGAAGGTTTCAATGTGCAAAATTATGAATTTACCCCTACATCTTGGGAAATCACATAAATGCCCCAAGGAATTATGCAAGAGTTTTGGAAATCAGAAATTCTATAGAAAAAGTTCCTATGATTCCAAATGTGTCCAAAGGTGGTGAAAACCATACCTAGTCTCCGAAGAAATCAAGATTTGCAAACATACCCTCAAAGCTCGTAAAATTGTGCAAATATCCAAGATATGAGAAAAAATGAATGAAATTTCAAAAGGAACAAATGTTGAAAGGCTCAAAGGCACATTACATAAAAATCCGGCTTTGATGGAAAATTGCATTAAAACCCTTCAATGAAGGAAATATTACAAATAAACCCTCGTAGGGAGGGATAATTGCAATGATGTCCTATCTTGGGGCAAAATGAAATATTTTCTCTCGAACTAATATTTCGGTAAAAAGAGTCAATATTATATTATGATGACAAGAAAGGAATATTTAGCATTTTTAATCAAGGGTATTCGGACTTGTCCGATGTAAATCAACACCGACTTTATTCGGTGGGGAAGAGTCCAGTACACGAACTCTTAAGTCGTCTGATAAATCACGCGCGTGAAAATTATAACATGCAAGTTTGAAAAGCCAAAATACACATATGCATGTTTTCTTCCGAACAGAATTATTTTTCGCGTGTAAACAACCACGAACCACAAAGGTCGGTCAACTCAAATTCATATTCTTGGCTACAAACCACTAAGGTAGGTCAACTCAAGCCCAAATCCTTGGCTAATGAACCATCAAGGTCAGCCAACAAAAAAAAAAACTTTTTTAAAGCCTTGGCTACCAGGCCATCAAGGTCAGTCAATCCTTCAAACCAAGGAAGGCTGTATCGGTTTCGGTACCGGTTTCGGCCGGTTCCGAAACCGATACGTACCGGTTTCGGTTTCGGTTTCGGCTGAAACCGGTTGAAACTATTTAAAAAATTAAAAAAAATAATGAACCTGTCTGGTTTCGGCCGAAACCGTCTGGTTTTAGACCGAAACAGGTCAGTTTCGGCCGAAACCCTTAATGGTTTCGTCCGGAACCATTTAAAAGTTTTTTTTAATGGTTTCAGACCTGCTACAGTGTTTTGGTCCGGTTTCAGATCGGTACCCGCCGAAACCGATACGTTTCGGCCGAAACGTATTGGTTTCGGCCGATATTGCCAACATGGCTTCAAACCCCAATTTCAAAATCTTGGTTTCCCAAGCTATCAAAGCTAGCCAATCCTAAATTTCAGCCCACGAATTCCTTTTCGTCCCACTAACATTATAGGTATTCCAAAAAAAAGAGAAAAAAAAAGAGGGGCTTAAATAAAGGTGCCCTGACGAACTCAGTCATTTCCACTAGGGGAATGTCTGAGGGTAAAAATGCTAGAAAACCTGACTTCAGTGAAAACCTGAAGGGGCGCCTCAGACAAAAAATGGGTAACCCCTCGGTGTGAAAATTCGTAAGGGTGTACCGGAAAAAGTTAGAGGAGGTCAGCTTCGGCGGGAACCCACAAGGGCGGTGGAGTTGGTAATAAAAAAAGAAAGAAGAGAAGAAGAAAAAGAAAGGAAGAAGAAAATGAAAGTTATGGAGGCAACAAGCAAGCCAAGACTATCGGTTCTTTCTTTCAGTCATCAATAAAAATGGAGCCCGAGACAAGCTCCCGGGATACCTGTCAGATTGATGAATGCTGAGCAAAATCAAAAAAAGTTAAAGTTAGGTGCAAGGTGTGTAGTCAACTATATGCAAGGGCGTCCCATAAGAAAATCCTAGCTACTACATGCAAAGGGAATAGCTTAAGACAGTCGAGGCTCCGTTTTCTCCAATTCTACATCATGAGCCTGTCTCAGGAGAATGTCTTCTTGGATCACAGCAAAATCTCGAGAAAGAGTCTCCGTCTCGGCCTGTGCCCGATGCCTCTCTTCCTCACACTCCTTGGAGGCAGGGTTGTCAGTTTCGGCCGAAACCGATACGTTTCGGCCAAAACGTATCGGTTTCGGCCATAACCAATACGAAAACGGGCCCTTGCATTGTAGCAACCCGACACTTAGTAGGTTTATCGATTTCGGGCGAAACCGGACGGTTTTGGCCCGAAATCGTCCGATTTCGGCCGAAACTCACGTGAATTCCCCTTTAGGGAGTTCACTTGGTGTTCTTTTCGGGGAGTTTCGGCCGAAACCCTCTCCCCTCCTTGCCAGGGTTGTCAGTTTCGGCCGAAACGTATCGGTTTCAGCCATAACCGATACGAAAACGGGCCCTTGCACTGTAGCAACCCGACACTTAGTAGGTTTATCGGTTTCGGGCGAAACCGATATTGGTTTCGGGCGAAACAACTTGGTGTTCTTTTCGGGGAGTTTCGGCCGAAACCCTCTCCCCTCCTTGCTGTGCTGCGACCGTGCTGCTGCTGCTACTGCTGTTGCCGCAGGCTGTTGCCTGCTGTTGCTGCTGGCTTGCTGCGTGGAGGCAGCCGCTGGGGGCTGCTGTTGCTGTGCAGCCTGTGCTGGCTAGGGCCGCTCGGGGGGTTGCTGTTGTGCTCTTTAGGGCCGGGGGGCAGGGGGCTGTTGCTGTGGACCTGTGCTGCCACTGCGGAGGTAAATTTTGTCGAGGTAAATTTTGGGTTTTTTTTGTTTTGTGTTTTTTTGGTTGAGTTGTTGAAAGTTTTTTTGTTGTAGGTTAAATGTTGTGTTGTAGGTTAATTTAAAACCATGATTAACTTTTTAACACTTCAAATTAAACCCTAATTACACCCTTAAATTTGGGGTTTTTCTTTAATTAGATTTAGTAAGGGTCAATTAGGGCTCAATTAAGTTTCATTGACTAATTTGAAGCGGGAGTATGCTGGTAATTAATTCATTTGAAGAGTGATTAAGGGTTAATTAGTTCATAAAAATTGGGGCTTTTGTCTAAATCGATTTGCTTAGGCTCAATTGAAGCTCAATTAAGCTTCATTGAAAAATTTGGGGTGGGATCATGCTGGTAATTGATTTTTTCCAAGGCTGATTAAGGGTTAATTGCTAATTAAGGGTTAATTAGTTCATAAAAATTGGGCTTTTATCTAAATCGGTTTGCTTAGGCTCAATTGAAGCTCAATTAAGCTTCATTGAAGAATTTGGGGTGGGATCTTGCTGGTAATTGATTTTTTCCAAGGGTGATTAAGGGTTAATTGATAATTAAGGGTTAATTAGTTCATAAAATTTGTGGCTTTTATCTAATTCGGTTTGTTTAGGCTCAATTGAGGCTCAATTAATTTGGGGTGGGATTATGCTGGTAATTAATTTTTTTGAAGGGTGATTAAGGGTTAATTGATAATTAAGGGTTAAGTTTTTAATTGTACTTATAACTTTTTGTGTATGAATGTCTTAATGCAGTATCATGCCTAGACGTCAACAAACACAGGAGCAGCAAGGGCAGGAGGATTCGGGGTGGGTCCACCTGTCCTTAGTTGATGCTAAGAAAAGAAAGGTGAAATGCAATTATTGTGGTAGGGAGATATATGGCGGAATTACTAGAGGAAAGCAACATTTGGCAGGGGTAAGAGGAGAGGTGAGACAATGTGACACTGTCCCCGAGAGGTGCGATAAGAGATGCGCAGTGCCTTCTGGGCAAAAAGGAGAGGATGCAACAAAGGGCTGGGATGAGGCTGAAATTGCCGAGGAGATTTCTGGCAGAAGGGTTAGGAGGGATGATGATGAGGAAGATACTGAGGATTCAGATCCAGAGCTGACTGAAGTAAGGGAGCGTGAACAAGCCGCTCGAAGGGAAGGGAAGGCACCCATGGGTTCAGGGACCTATGAAAGTACATCTGCACGACGTCCTGACATTGGTGTTGCCCCACAGACGCAGAGAACAGGCCCCATGGACAACTATCTCCACAGAAGGTCCCATGCTACACAACCTAAAATCAAGTCTGCATTGAGGGGGGCAAAAAAATCAGCAGAAGTTGCAGGGCATGCATTTAAAAGTATCTGCAAATGGTTTTTTCATGCAGGTGTCCCTGCACATGCAGCTGAAAGCGAATATTTTCAACATATGCTAGATGCCATAGCAGATGCTGGTCCTGGCTTGAAGGCCCCATCACGTCGAGACATATACGGGCGTGGCCTTGAGGGAGAGGTTGAGAGCTTTCTGACTGGGTTGAAAGCTTCAAGTATATATGGATGGAGAGAGGATGCACTATTATGTGTGATGGCTGGACTGGTACCACGAAGAAGTCCATGATTAATTTTTTGGTTTATTGCATCGGAGGTACAGTATTTGTAAAATCTGTAGATGCATCAAACTATGAAAAAATGTCAATTATTTGTTTCATTTGATGGATAACATGGTAGACCAAATTGGAGAGGACAATGTTGTCCAAGTGGTGACTGATAATGAAGCTAGTTATAAGGCTGCAGGGAAGAAATTGATGCAGAAGCGCAGTCACTTATACTGGCTCCCATTCGCTGCACATTGTCTAGATTTGATTCTGGAAGACATTGGGAAGGACAATTATGTGAAGAAGACAGTTGAAAGGGCACAAAGGATTACGTAGTATATTTATGGCCATCCTAGGATATTGAACATGTTCAGGGAGTATGCAAGTGGAGGGCGAGATATCATCCGTGCAGGGCCAACAAGATTTGCTTCGAATTTCATTTCTTTGGAGTCTTTGCACATGTATAAGATTGAACTCAATTCTTACTTTTTTATCCTTATAGTTATGATCCGTATTTGATTCAAATTTCATTTCTTTGCACAGGTATAAGACTGAGCTGAAAGCTTTCATGTACCACAATGCCCTGTGTGAATACATTGACAAGTCTAATGTTGATGCTCAGATGGAATATTTGGATGTCTCCCATATCGTGGACGACAACAAATTCTGGGGCAGAGTCTCACGATACATGAAAGTAGTCACCCCCCTCGTGAAGGTCCTAAGAATGGTGGATGGCGATGAGAAGAATGATATGGGATATCTGTATGAGGCCATGGACCGTGCCAAAATAGAGTTGCAGAATCCCTTCCCAAAGAATATGCAAAGTGGTGGAAAATTATTGATCATAGATGGGACACCACATTACACCACGACTTGCATACAGCTGGTGAGTGATTATTTGTATTGATACATTATTGTTTAGGTTATTTTTCATGTAACATTTAAAAAATTATACATAAATGCAGGTTATTTCCTCCATCCTCGATTTATGTACGATGCCAATGCACATGTTGATGGCGAGGTGCTCCAAGGGACTTTAAAAGTCATTGGTCGTTTATCGAGGACACCAGAAAAGAGGCTTCAGGCGGAAGTAGAGGTTGGCCTTTTTGATTTCATGAATAAGAGGTATAGAATTTACTTAAGTAGTTATGCTAATCTATTACTTTATTTTTGTAGATGAACTACTATAGAATGAGAACTGGGACGTATTCTGACTCCCAATTGCAATACGCAGTGGGAAGAGTGAGCCCAGGTATATGGTTATTTTTGTGCTTTCTTTGCAATTACATCACGGAGAATTGATTTTTATTTACAACTTATATTTATTTGTTGATGGTTGGTGGAACAGTTGACTGGTGGGTAATGGTGAATAATAGAGATTTGGGCAGTTCTGCATTGGCTTTCATTGCAATCGGGGTGTTGAGTCAAACCACATCAGCAAGCCAATATGAAAGAAATTGGAGCACGTTCAGCCTTATACATTCAAAGGTTCGCAATCGGCTAAAGGCTGAACGGTTAGACAAATTAGTCTACTGCCACTACACAATGAGGTTGAGAATAAAAAATATGAAGTTGAGACAACAGCTGCGGGACAAACGCGTCGTTGAAGGTGCCACTGCAGAAATTGATGTGGATGCCTTATTTGATGATGATAATCTCTTGCAGTCTTGGGTGGAGACACGAGTGCAGGTTGATGAGCCCGTTTTTGATATTGATGATACAACATGGGCAGATGGCATACTGGATGAAGATTAGGCAAGAGATCCAGAATTCAAAAGAAAAACAAAGAGGGCCAGAGATACTCATGCGCACCAGAGAAGGGTCCCACCCGGGGTTGTTGATGACACTGAGGAGCAGCATGATTTTCAGCCAGCTAGACACTCAGACTCAGATAGCAGGCCAATCACTCCTAGAATGGGCAAGCCACCTGTGCAGTTAAGAAGAAGTACATCAGTGCATGGGCTAACTGAGAGGACAACTGCGGCTGGTCGAGAGGACCCGACAATTGAGCAGTTGAAGTAGATTTATGTGAGACACACGCCAAGGGCAGGAGCATCATGTCAAGGGTGGCTAAAGAAATCACATCAAATAGAAAAAAGCATCCTCAAAGGCCATAAGGCGACTGGTTGTTGATGGTGATGATGATGCTGGTGATGATGATCCTAGTGCAGCTGTAGGTGCTGTAGGTGCTACTACTGGCGGTGCTGGTGGTCCTTCCTCCTTCCACGCAGACACAGGCAGAGGATACAGTCAGGGTGAGCGAGGACATGATTCACAGAGTCAATATGGACATCCATCATGTTATGGAGGTGGCTAACAGGAGGCAACCATTTATGGGTGGGGTCATGAACCAGCATTCCAGTTCCATCCATATCCGACCAGTTCCTCTTCTCTTCCTCAAGATTCTTATGCTGATACTAGATTCCAATCAAGCCAACCAAACACTCCAAGAGGGATCCAAAGAGAGATGCAGGACTTGGCTACCTCATTGTTTGGTTATAGTGAATATAGACCATACATGCAACCTTCTTACGGGTATGAACATGAAAAGCCAGACGATGAAGGAGAAGGTTCTTCTAGTTATTATCCATATTAGTGCATCATCATTTAGGTAAGGATCACGTTTATTGTACAGTTTGAACCTATTTCATGTTTAATATGTACTCAATATTTGTTTAATAACTTCAATGCTTGAACCCATTAGTCTTCTTGTGTAATGCACTTAATCTTATTTCATGTTTATTCCCCTGTGCTTGAACCTAATTCATGTTTAGTATGTACTCAAGAATATTAGTTTAACATGTTCAATGTTTGAACTTCAATGCCTACTTCATGTTTATTGCACTTAATCTAAGTTCTTTACAATCAAATGTATGTCTAATGAATTTTATGAATTTTATGTGATTATTCATATTTTTCTGAATTATTTCTGATTTTTTAGACTTATTTTGATTTTTTTTGATGCTTTTCAAACCGAAACCGAGTGATTTCGGTTTCAGACTCAGCCGAAACCGAGTCCGAAATCGATACTGACATCCATACTTGGAGGCCGCCAGTAAGTTTTGGGCTTTCTCTAGCAGAGCTTGTGCTTCCTGCTTCAATGCCTCTACCTTGATCAGTTCTTCTTGACCATGGGTGCGGGTTGCCTCAACCTGGATGCCCTTCTCAGTTAGGGCTATGTCTAGCTCGGAAAGTTTCTTCTTTTCCTATTGAATTATCACTAAAGTTTTCGCCTTCCACTCTTGGACGGCATGGAGGTGAGCAAATACTTTCCAAAGAGCTATCAAGGCAGACATCTAGTTCTCTTTTAGGAGTCCTAACCCGTGGTATCCTCGGGTGTACCTCTCGAGATTGCTCCTCAAGTCTTCAACTGAAGGGAGGGGCTCCTGCTGAATCAATGGTTGTAGATTTTGAATCATCATGGCAGCCACGTCGGCACCTACTAGTGGCCTTGCCGGCTGCGGAATGTCGGGCCATTCTACATCCAGGGCAGGACAAGCTGGAGTCTCCTTTAGGGCTTCGCTAGTTGGGGCTTAAAATGTAAAAAAGAAATGGAAGTAGATGAAGTGAGGATAATTACACTTAGGAAAAAAAAAGAAAGTGCATAACTCTAACTCAGCCTTCGTAAGTTTGTACCTAAGGTAGAGTTGAGTCTGTCACGTTCAAAATCGATAGTAGCGGAAATTTGTTCGGAACGTGATAGCGAGACAGTCATGACAATCAGAACAAACCACACAAGACATACAACAAGGCTAGGAAATGACAAAATATAACTTATTGATAATTTCAAATATAAGTTCTTTACGATTTTGACAAATTCTAACATACTCAAATAAAAGGAAAATTACAAGGAGACTCTTTCAAACTAACTAGACTAGACTCATGACTACAACGACCATCATCTAAGTTGCCGGAACACTCTTCACACTTGCCCTTGCCCATCTTGATTGCATTCATCTTCATTATTACCTGAAAAATATTAGGTGAGCGAAAGCTCAGTAGGACTTATACCTCTTGAACCAAGTTAGCTTTTAGTGATTAATAAATTGACATGAATATGCATGCAACGATAATCAAATCTGGTAAAACATGACAAAGTAATTAGAGCTAAAACTGGACATAAGATAGAACAATGATCAAGGTATAGAGATCAATCTCCAAGAATATACAACATGAGATTTCTTAGCAAAGATTAAACTTATAGAATTCCATAATAGGATATCAAGATTACATGAACAAATACCAATGAACATAACGGAGGTGAACATAACTGGGGATTGGCCATGCTTAAGAATTCCAAGAATGTTTACCCCTTCCGAGCCAAATATAACAAGAACATATCTCATAGCATAATCATATCAAGCAATCACATCAAATATGTGGAATTGTTTAAATCAAATCTTGCATATCATTGGTGCAATGCCACACCTGATCATTCATAGTACCGGTATATGTCTGGACTTTGTCTTGTCCCTGTATCAGATCGGGCCCCTATCAAATAGTGTTTTAGCATTGAGTGTCATTTTGGACCTATAGCCCCGTATAATTTTCTAGACAAATTCCAAGTCAAATAATGGCCAAAAAGATACAAGGGAGTTACGTTCCAAGATGTCGATGAAATATCTTTCAAGGACCACACACATGATATGACATTTGGTGAGTTTCACGAAGGAATATCAAGTGGTTGTATTAAGAGTGCCAGAATCAGAGGTTCAGACCTCGCAAGCATCAGGAAAAGAGATTCTGTTTACAGGAATCTAAAGCATGAAAATCAAGAATCTAGGTGGAAATAGCGTCTCTCCAGAGAGGTGCTAATTACATAAATGGCGTCTCCTGATCAGACGCTATTCAAGAATTAGCATCTCAACAAAAGTCGCTATTTAACAGAGATAAGCAGAACTCTGTCTATATAGACATACGGGTTCCAGAAAGGCCAGTTAGTCACGTTTCTTTAGATTGACGTCACTGAAACAAGTTTTAGGGTTTTTAGGTTACAACCAACCCAGTGATCGAAGAGGGAATCCTTCGATGTCGAGGTCTTACGGAGGTCTCGTTGAAAGATATTCCAATCCATCAAGAGGAATTCCTGACGGAGGGTCAATCAATCTCTGAGAAATAGGGTGTAAGTGTAAAATCTCGAGAAAATAGGGACCATGCTTTGGTGTTGAGACATGAGTGCCAAAACATCCACAGTTCTAGATGAAACCTCGGTGCTGGAATCTTCAGAAAATAGCGTCTAGACAGTCGGCGCTAATTAATAAAATAGCATCTAAATAGTAGCCATCAAATAATAAAATAGCGTTTGTTAGAGGGACGCCTATTCAGAAATAACGTCCTTCAAACCGACGCTAATTCAGGGAACAAGAAAAGACAGCGAGGAAACTGCGTCTAGAGGCCAGACGCTAATTCAAATAGCGACCCTCCGAAGAGGCGCTATTTCAAAATAGCGTCCACTTCACGGACATGATTTATGCAGTTTTTAAACAACACCTGATACTAGTGACTATATGAAATTTTTAATAGAAGTAATGATTCATGTTCTTAAGCATTTAACGGAGATGATACGGACATACATATCATATTAATCAAGAATTAACGGGGATTAAACAGAACAGAATTTAATCAAGATGAAAGGGATAGTTACAGAGGCTTACTACGAACAGGAAATTCAGGAGAAGATATACAGAAGAAATCACCTGAGACAAGATTTTTAATTTAAATTTCTATAGATTAGCATGGATTAACATGTTACACGTTCTGGATGAAGATTTAATATCAAGTAAATGGTGTCTTTCTTTAAGTCGCCAATTTAGTAAATCACGTCTGGGGCCAGGTCACCAATTTAAGAATTGGCACCCTTGTGGAAAGGCGCTAATTAAGTAGCGTCCTCTGCATCTGTCTCCGTTTCAACAAAGGCAGAAACCTCGAGAAAACAGTACAGAAGCGATCCAAAACTCTAAATACTCGATGTATACTTAATGAAACCATGCAATATACATATCAAATCGAAGAGCAGCCAAAACTCTATCTACCATGGTGATTAATTAGATTTTACTTGAGAGAATGCCTACTTTTTAGTTGAAGGAAGAAGGAAAACTCGAAAGCCCACTACGCAGAACACCTCACGAACGCGGCGTGAGCCTCCTCCCACGCACGAATGCACACACACCCGTTGAGTCCGCAACAATAGATTTTTGATGGGCTCAAGGGTCTTATTTTATAGACTCTAACACCTAAAGAATCCTAATAAAAGTCTATTTCTATTAATTAGAGTCCTAAAAATTTACTGTTGCTATTCTAAGTCTATCCTTACCAGAACCGCCGCCGCTGCCCTTCTTAGCTGGCTTAACCCTTTAGTTTAGGGTTTTTCTTATCCCACGCTAAACCCTAATGGGCCACAGACTAAGCCCAATTAAAAATCAATAATTATAACCTTTTAATCTAAATAATTTTATTAAGGCCCAGTTAAAGCCCATTTTAAGTTTTTACTTAAGATAATTCATTTTAAGCCCCAAGACACCCAATACGATTTAGCTTATTAAATATCATTCATTTCAGTTTTATTTTAAAAATATTTTTAAGCTTGTTATATATTTATTTATAAAGATCAAGTTTATTTATTTTCAAAAATTTAATTTTATTCTCCATAAATATTACATAACTATATGTTTTATTTTATTATATTTTCTGGGTTATTACACCCTCCCTCAAAAGGAATTTGGTCCTCCAAATTCATATGATTTCTTTCTAAAATAGTGGGGTACAAGATCTCCAATCTTGATAAATACACCTTCTCATTTTGCATTTTAATCTACTCTTTCTAGATCAAACTCTAAATCATGCCAAAATACAACAATCACCATGTCCAAGCATGCAAATTTAGAATAAGGCAGGTTTAGAATTACCTTCCATCGCTCCTCCATCTCTTAATGCTTGTAGCCTGCCTTGCCGTCTCGGTCCACCTTATTGCTTATCCTGCGGCGCTAGCTCCTTCATGAGAGGGCAACAAGCAATCTGGTGATCTCCACTTCTGCAACGAATGCACTTTCTCAACTTTCTCCAATGCTCTTCCGATCGGTGCCCACCTTTATCGCAGTGCTCACATCTTTCCTTAACCGGAATAATCTGTTGGTCCCCATTCTTGGGCTTCTTGTTCTTGTGAAAATCATTACCTCCATTTGGCCTCTTCTTTCCATTCGTAGGCTCACTGTCCTTGGGCCCTTTCTTGGCAAGCCTCCCCTTGATTCGCTCGGCCAAATCTATTGCATCTTCTCGTAATTGAGCCTTCTTTACCATCTTGGCGTAAGTCGGAATCTCTAATGGTGCCAGTTGAGGAATAAACTCTACCCTTGACCCGTTCATAAGTCTCTTGGCTCTCATTTTCTCCGTACATACCAGATGAGGTGCATAGCGAGCTAACCTAGAAAATTGTGCTTCATAATCTGCCACCGACAAACTTCTTTGCTCCAGGGATGCGAATTCGGCGGCCTTCCTTTCTCGGAGTCTATCTGAAAAATACTTCTCATTAAAATGCTCTAAGAACTCATTCCACGTTACTTGTTCATTGTGTAAAATTGCCTCCACAAACTCCCACCATGCCTTAGCATCTCTCTCCAGTTGATAAGTGCCTAACAAAACTTTCTCTGGTCCGTACACTGTATGACCCTAAAAGTCCTTTCCATCGTTGTTACCCAATTCTCTCCCTCATCCAGGTCGGTAGACCCACTAAACCTAGGGGGATCCATTCCCTGAAAGCTCCAATGTAAATCCCCTACTTCATGATAAGCTCCACTTTGAGCAACTTGTTGCAAAGCCCGAGCCAACCCTTGAACAGTCCGTTGCATCTCTCTCCATTGAGCCCGCTCAACTACCATCTTCAGCCTACAAAACAATTTTAAGGATTAATTAGTTACACTTTAACTCATTTTAACTTAAGGTTAAATACATTTTAACGCTTAGCCCACGGCTCTACCCAAATTTCACTGGGTTCCTATAGGGTAACTGATAAGGACACTTAATCTATAAGCCGGAACTCGATAACCTAGGGATTTAGAAAACCTAGGCTCTGATACCACTTCTGTCACGTCCCGAACCGATAGCATCGAAAATTTGCTCGGAACGTGACAGCGAGACAGTTATGACAATCAGAGCAAACCACATAAGACACACAACAAGGCTAGAAAATGACAAAATATAACTTATTGATAATTTCAAATATAAGTTCTTTACAACTTTGACAAATTCTAACAGACTCAAATAAAAGGAAAATTATAAGGAGACTCTCAAACTGACTAGATTGGACTCATGACTACAACGACCATCATTTAAGTTGCCGGAACACTCTTCACACTTGTCCTTGCCCATCTTAATTGCATTCATCTTCATTATTACCTGAAAAACATTAAAAAGCACAAGGTGAGTGAAAGCTCAGTAGGACTTATACCTTTTGAATCAAGCTAACTTTAAGTGATTAATAAATTGACATGAATATGCATGCAGCGATAGCCAAATCTGGTAAAACATGACAAAGTAATTAGAGCTAAAAGTGGACATAAGATAGAATAATGATAAAGTACAGAGATCAATCTCCAAGAATATACAACATGGGATTTCTTAGCAAAGATTAAACTTATAGAATTCCAAAATAGGATATCAAGATTACATGAACAAGTACCAATCAACATAACTGAGGTGAACATAATTGGAGATTGGCCATGCTTAAGATTTCCAATAATGTTTACCTCTTCCGGGCCAAATATAACAAGAACATATCTCATAGCATATCCATATCAAGCAATCACATCAAATATGTGGAATTGTCTAGATCAAATCTTGCGTATCATTGGTGCAAGTCACACTCGATTATTCATAGTACCGGTATATGTCTGGACTTTGTCTCGCCCCTGGGACCAGATCCGAGCCCCTATCAAATAATGTTTTAACATTGAGTGTCATTTTGGACCCATAGCCCCGTATAATTTTCTGGACAAATTCCAAGTCAAATAATGGCAAAAAAGATACAAGGAAGTTATGTTCTAAGATGTCGATGAAATACCTTTCAAGGACCACATGCATGATATACTATTTGGTGAGTTTCACGAAGGTATATCAAGTGGTTGTATTAAGAGTGCCATAATTAGAGGTTCAGACCTTGCAAGCATCTGGAAAAGAGATTCTGTTTACAAGAATTTGAAGCATGAAAATTAAGAATCTAGGTGCAAATAGCGTCTCTCCAGAGAGGCGCTAATTACATAAAATGGCGTCCCCTGATCAGACGTTATTCAAGAATTAGCGTCTGAACAGAAGTCGCTATTCAACAGAGATAAGCAGAGCCCTGTCTATACAGACATACGGGTTCCAGAAAGGCCAGTTAGTCACGTTTCTTCAGATTGACGTCACTGAAATAAGTTTTAGGGTTTTTAGGTTACAATCAACCCAGTGATCGAAGAGGGAATCCTTCGATGTCTGGGTCTTACGGAGGTCTCGTTGAAAGATATTCCAATCCATCAAGAGGAATTCCTGACGGAGTGTCAATCAACTCCGAGAAATAGGGTGTAAGCACAAAATCTTGAGAAAACAGGGACCATGCTTTGGCGTTGAGACATGAGTGCCAAAACATCCATGGTTCTAGATGAAACCTCGGTGCTGGAAATCTTCAGAAAATAGCGTCTAGACAGTTGACGCTAATTAATAAAATAGCATCTAAATAGTAGCCGTCAAATAATAAAATAGCGTTTAGTAGAGGGACGACTATTCAGAAATAGAGTCCTTCCGAACCGGCGCTAATTCAGTGAACAAGGCATCGAGGAAACTGCGTCCAGAGGCCAGACACTAATTCAAATAGCGACCCTTTGAAGAGGTGCTATTTCAAAATAGCGTCCACTTCACGGACGTGAATTATGCAGTTTTTAAACAACACACGGTACTAATGACTATCTGGAATTTTTAATAGAAGAAAGTAATGATTCATGTTCTAAAGCATTAAATGAAGATGATAGGGACAGACAGATCAGAATAATCAAGAATTAACAGGGATTAAATGGAACGGAATTTAATCAAGATGAAAGGGATACCTATCGAGGCTTACTACGAACAGGAAATTCAGGAGAAGATATACAGAAGAAATCACCTGAGATAAGATTTTTAATTTAAATTTCTATAGATTAGCATGGATTAACATGTTACACGTTCTGGATGAAGATTTAATATCAAGTAAATAGCACCTTTCTTTAAGTCGCCAATTTAGTAAGTGGGGCCAGGCCACCAATTTAAGAATTGGCGCCCTTGTGGACAGGCGCTAATTAAATAGCGTCCGTTGCATCTGTCTCCGTTTCAACGAAGGTAGAAACCTCGAGAAAATAGTACAGAAGCGATCTAAAACTCTAAATACTCGATGTATACTCAATGAAATCATGCAATATACATATCAAATCGAAGAGCAGCCAAGACTCTATCTACCACGGTGATTAATTAGATTTTGCTTGAGAGAATGCCTACATTTTGGTTGAAGGAAGAAGGAAAACTCGAAAGCCCACTATGCAGAACACCTCACGAACGCGACGCGAGCCTCCTCCCACGCACGAACGCACACACACTCGTTGAGTCCGCAACAATAGAGTTTTGCTGGGCTCAAGGGTCTTATTTACAGACTATAATACCTAAAGAATCCTAATAGAAGTCTATTTCTGTTAATTAGAGTCGTAAAGATTTAATGTTGCTATTCTAAGTCTATCCTTACCAGAATCGCTGCCACTGCCCTTCTTAGCCTACTTAACCCTTTAGTTTAGGGTTTTTCTTATGCCACACTAAACCCTAATGGGCCACAGACCAAGGTTGGCAGTCTCGGTTTCGGCCGAGTCCGAAACCGATACGAATCGGTATCGGTTTCGGCCGATCAAAAGCTTTAAAAAAATTGAAAATGGACCTAAAAATTCATAAACAAATAGATATAAATAGATATAAAGTTAATAATCACATAAAAAGGCTTTTTAATTCATTAGACATGTATTTGATTGTAAATAAATTAGATTAAGTGCAATAAACATGAAGTAGACATTGAAATTCAAACATTGAACATGTTAAACTATTATTCTTGAGTACATACTAAGCATAAAGTAGGTTCAAGCATTACAATAAACTTAATTAGGCACAGTAAATGTTACGGAAATTAAATGATCTTTACCTAAATGAAGAGGCACTAATATGGGTAATAACTAGAACCTTCTCTCTCATCGTCTGGCTTTTCATGTTCATACCCATAAGAAGGATGCATGTATGGTCTATATTCACTATAACCAATCGATGAGGTAGCCAAGTCATGCATCCCTCTTTGGATCCCTCTTGGAGTGTTTGGTTGGCTTGATGCAAATCCAGTATCAGCATAAGAATCTTGAGGAAGAGAAGAGGAACTGGCCGGATGGAACTGGAATGATGGTTCATAACCCCACGACCCATAAATCGCTACCTCTTGTTGGCCACCTCCATAACCTGATGGATGCCCATATTGAGTATGTGAATCATATCCTTGCTCACCCTGACTGTACCCTCTGCCTGTGTCTGCGTGGAAGGAGGAAGGACCACCAGCATCCCCACCGCCAGTAGTAGCACCTGCAGCACCTGTAGCACCTGCAGCCTCCAGTCGCCTTTTGGCCTTTGGGGATGCTTTTTCTTATGCCGGTGTGCTTTCTTCTTCCATCCTTGACATGAATCCTGTTCCCCTTGGCGTGTGCCTCAAATAAATCTGCTTCAACTGCTCAATTGCCGGGTCGTCTCGAGCAGCAGCATTTGTTCTCTCAGTTTACCCATGCACTGATGTACTTCTTCTTAAGGATGTAGGTGCCTTGCCCATTCTAGGAGTGACTGGCCTGCTATCTGAGTCGGAGTGTCTAGCTGGCTGAAAATCATGTTGCTCCTCAGTGTCCTCAACAACCCTAGACTGGTGCGCATGAGTATCTCTGGCCCTATTTGATTTTCTTCTGAATTCGGGATCTCTTGGCTCATCTTCATCTAGTATGCCCTCTGCCCATCTTCTATCATCATCATCAAAAACAGGCTCATCAACCTGCTCTCGTGTCTCCACCCAAGACTGCAACGGATTCTCATCATCAAATAAGGCATCCACATCATTTTCTGCGGCGGCATCCCCGGCGGCGCGTTTGTCTCGCAGCTGTTGACTCAACCTCATATTCTTTATTCTCAACCTCATATTGTAGTGGCAGTACACTAATTTCTCTAACCGTTCAGCCTTTAGCCGATTGCGAACCTTCGAGTGTATAAGGCTGAACGTGCTCCAATTTCTTTCACATTGGCTTGCCGATGTTGTTTGACTGAGCACCCTAACTGCAATGAAAGCCAATGCATTGCTGCTCACATCTCGGTTGTTCACTATTATCCACCAGTCAGCTGTTCCACCAACCATAAACAAATGTATTTTAGTTGTAGAAATATATATTCATTAGGTTAAGAAATCCAAAAAATAAAATATACCTGGGCTCACTCTTCCCACAGCGTACTGCAATTAGGAGTCAGCATATGTCCCAGTTCTCATTCTATATTTGTTCATCTACAAACATAAAGTAATACATTAACATAACTACTTAAATAAATTCTATACCTGTTATTGATAAAATCAAATAAAGGCCAACCTCTACTTCGGCCTGAAGTCTCTTTTCTGGTGTCCTCGATAAATGACCAATGACTTTTAAAGTCCCTTGGAGCACCTCGCCATCAACATGTGCATCGGCATCGTACATAAATCGAGGGTTGAGGAAATAACCTGCATTTGTGTATAATTAACTAAATGAAATTTATAAAATAACATAAAGACATTATCCCACTTTCAGTACAATTAATCACTCACCAGCTGCATGCAAGTCGTGGTGTAATGTGTTGTCCCATCTCTGGTCAATAATTTTTCACCATTTTGCATAATGTCTGGGAAGGGAATGCTGCAACTCCAATTTGGCACAGTCCATGGCCTCGTACAGATAGTCCATATCATTCTTCTCATCGCCATCCACCATTCTTAGGACCTTCACGAGGGGTGTGACTACTTTCAAGTACCGTGACACCCTGTCCCAGAATTTGTTGTCGTCCACGACGTGGCAGACATCCAAATAATCCATATGAGCATCAACATTGCCCTTGTCGATGTATTCCCGCAGGGCATTGTGGTACATGAAAGCTTTCAGCTCATTCTTGTACCTGTGCAAATAAATGAAATTTGAACCTGCATCAACAGTTACATATCAGTAAGGATAAAGTTAATAGAATTGAGATCAATCTTATACCTGTGCAAAGACTCTAAAGAAATAAAATTGGAAGCAAATCTGGTTGGGTCTGCACGGATGATATCTCGCTCTCCACTGGCATGCGCCCTGAACATATTCAATATCCTAGGATGGCCATAGATATACTGTGTGACTTTTTGTGCCTTGTCAATTGTCTTCTTCACATGCTTTTCCTTCCCTATGTCTTCAAGCATCAGATCCAGACAATGTGCTGCACATGGTAGCCAATATAAATGACTGCGCTTCTGCATCAATTTCTTCCCTGCAGCCTTGTAACTGGCTTCATTATCAGTCACCACTTGCATAACATTCTCCTCTCCAATTTGTTCTACCATGCCATCCATCAAATGAAACAAATAATTTCCATTCTTTTCATAATCTGATGCATCACCTGATTTCACAAATACTGTACCTTCGATGCAATAAACCAAAAAGTTTATCATGGACTTCTTCGTGGTACCAGTCCAACCATCACACATGATGGTGCATCCTCTCTCCACCCATATATGCTTGAAGCTTTCAACCCAATCATGGAGCTCCTCAACCTCTCCCTCAAGGCCACGCCCGTATATGTCTCGACGTGAGGGGGCCTTCAAGCCAGGGCCAGCATTTGCTATGGCATCTATCATAGGTTGGAAATATTCACTTGAAGCTGCATGTGCAGGGACACCTGCATGAAAAAACCATTTGCAGATACTTTTAAATGCATGCCCTGCAACTTCTGCTGATTTTTTGACCTCTCTCAATGCAGACTTGATTTTAGGTTGTGTAGCCTGGGGCCTTCTGTGGAGATAGCTGTCCATGGGACCAATGTCAGGACGTCGTGCAGCTGTACTCTCGTAGGTCCCTGAACCCATGGGCCCCTTCCCTTTCCTTCGAGCGGCTTCTTCACGCTCCCTTGCTTCAGTCAGCTCTTGATCAGAATCCTCAGTGCCTTCCTCATCATCATCCCTCCTAACCCTTCTACCAGAAATCTCCTCAGCAATTTTAGCCTCATCCTCAGCCCTTTGTTGCACCCACTCCTTTTTCCCCAGAAGGCACTGGCGCATCTCTTCTCGCACCTCTCGGGGACGGTGGTCACATTGTCTCACCTCTCCTCTTACCCCTGCCAAATGTTACTTTCCTCTGGTACTTCCGCCATGTAGCTCCCTACCACAGTAATTGCGTTTCACCTTTCTTCTCTTAGCATCAACTAAGGTCAGGTGGGCCCACCCCGGATCCTCCTGCCCTTGCTGCTCCTGTGTTTGCTGACGTCTAGGCATGATGCTGCATTAAGACAGTCAAAGAAAAATAGTATAGTTGTAAGTACATTGGAAAAATTACGGCTTAATTATCAATTACCCGCATGGCCGCATGCTCCCACCCCAAAATCTTCAATGAAGTTTAATTTAACTTCAATTGAGCCAAATCAAATCAAATCAAAATAGTCAAAAACCCCAATTTATATGAACTAATTAGGGCTTAATTAGCAATTAACCCTTAATCACCCTTGGAAAAAATTAATTACCCGCATGCTCCCACCCCAAAATCTTCAATGAAGTTTAATTTAACTTCAATTGAGCCTAAGCAAATCAAAATAGACAAAAGTCCCAATTTCTACGATCTAATTAGGGCTTAATTAGCAATTAACCCTTAATCTCCCTTGGAAAAAAATAATTATCCGCATGCTCCCACCCCAAAATCTTCAATGAAGTTTAATTTAACTTCAATTGAGCCTAAGCAAATCAAAATAGACAAAAGCCCCAATTTCTATGACCTAATTAGGACTTAATTAGCAATTAACCCTTAATCACCCTTGGAAAAAATTAATTACCCGCATGCTTTCACCCCAAAATCTTCAATGAAGCTTAATTTAAGTTCAATTGAGCTTAAACAAATCAAAATAGACAAAAGTCCCAATTTTTATAAACTGATTAGGGTTTAATTAACAATTAGCCCTTAAGGCCTTAATCACCCTTGGAAGAAATTTAATAAGCAAGGCTTGCTCACCCCAAATTTTTAACCCAACCAAAATAACACAACAAAACAATCAAACCCTAAATTAAAACTTCAAACAAAACAATCAAACCCTTGATGTTGTGTTGACTGTTGGCCCCCGGTGTGCGCAGCGCAGCTCCCTCTCGGCCTCTCCCTGAGTCCCTGTCCACCTCCAGCAGGCTCGCAGCAGCAGCCTTGGTCGCAGGCTCGCAGCAGCAGCACGCCAGCGCCAGCAGCAGCCAGCAGGTCGCAACAGCCAGCAGCAGGTGGCAGCAGCAGCGCAGTTCGCAGCAACTACAGGGTTTCGGAAGTGGGATGGGGTTTCGGGGGGGAGAACAAACAACAATTGGGTTTCGGTCGAAATCGGGGGGGGGGGGGGTTCACGTGGGTTTCAGCCGAAATCAGACGGTTTCGGGCCGAAACCGATATGTTGTTTAAGTTTCGGACCTGCTACAGTAAATAGGTCTGAACTCGGATCGGGTATGGTCGAAACCGAAACTTTTCGGCCGAAACTGCCATCCATGCCACAGACTAAGCCCAATTAAAAATCAATAATTATAACCTTTTAATTTAAATATTTTTATTAAGGCCCAGTTAAAGCCCATTTTAAGTTTTTACTTAAGATAATTCATTTTTAGTCCAAAGACACCCAATACGATTTAGCTTTTTGAATATCATTCATTTTAATTTTATTTTAAAAAATATTTTTAAGCTTGTTCCTTATTTATTTATAAAGATCAAGTTTATTTATTTTTGAAAATTTTATTTTATTCTCCATAAATATTACATAACTATATATTTTATTTTATTATATTTTTTGGGTTATTACAATCTAGATTCAATCCTTGGGGCAGCCTTTTCATGTGGATCAGATGTATTGTCAGTAGCAGCAGAAGGCTTTGAAGATTATAACGAAAGGTCTTTCATTGGCTGAGCCTCTGTGGCGACACTCTTTGCAAATAAAGAAAGACACATATAACTCGATTGTGTATATTCATTAAAACAATGATGATAACGGTGAATATTGACGCAAAAGATACCTGACCCCATGACACTGTTTTCTACAGAAGCAACGGGGAGAGTCGGCTCTACTGAAGTAGATGCCCCTAGAAGGGCGGCTCCTTCGCAAGATATCTTGGCGGCACCCTAGGACTGTGTCGCCCCAGGAACCTCCACCGTCAGCTTTGGTAACTTCACAGGCAGAGGAGCTAAAAGGAAAATACATGTGACAGTTGGGGTTATACTCAGCCAAAAATCCAATACGTTAAGCATAAAAATGTGCATCCATCTAGGGGGGTACCTTCGGCAAGAGAAGTTGCATATGGAAGTGCCGTCGGGGATAAGGACTTGATGTCAACTTCAGTAGCACTCCCTTGATGCTTTGAAGGGATATGTGTAGACATGCCCTGATCAGAGGCCTTTGGGATTGGAAGAGCTTGTTGCGCTGCTAGCTGCTCGCTAGTTGTGTTCGAGCAAATTCGATAAGAACAAACAATTCAAGGAACAAAACAAAGAAATAGGCCAATAAGCTTAAACCAAGATACTCATGAGGAGGAATGTCGATCTTAGGGTCTATCAAACTCACGGTGCAAACTAGAAATCCCGATGCAAAAGGCGAGATGACAGCATTTGATGTTTTTCTATCCACATGCCATGCTCACCTGTAGCATTATTACTCACTACATCATCAATCCCAACCACCAGATCATCATGGTAATCGGGAAGCTCCCCACTTGGGCCGGATTTGATGAGTTTGAAGAACATGCTCATGGAGGCGGATAGGTCCTCAATTGCACAATCCATAACATGAGGGAATAAGCATTGGAAAAAGAAAATAGACAGACAAAGGTGACAAATCAGCTGTGTATTTACTTGAAACGGCTATTATTTCTCCACTCTCATGTGAGTTCTCAGAAGTAGATGAGTTCTGACTATTAGGCGAATGGTCAAAACTCTCCTTTTCAGAGGAAGAGCTAGAGCTCTCGCTATCCAAGGAGGAACTAAAAGTCCCCTCACTGGAGTGAGACCTGGATCCCCCTTTATCAGCACATGGATTTGGGGCCTTTTCCCCGTGTCCTCCAATAACACTAGGGCTATTGTTAAAAAGAAAGGAAATTTCTCCAGATTTCATGGAGGAGGAATGACACGAACATACCCAATAACTGGTTAATGAAATCCCCATCTGTCTCGAGTAAAAGGAGAATTGCCATTGACTCGTGTATAATTGTCAGTAAGACAAACCAGCTCTTTGAGATCCTATTCACCCTTAAACATCTCAGGTTGTGAAGGCTTTGAGGTGGGGAAAAAATCATTGCCATCTCGGCATCTGGAGGACCTGGAATGAAACAAATGGAGTTAAAACACCACCAAGAGATTGAAGACAAACTTAAAACTAGGGGCAAGTTGATCTCTCACTAGATGCTTCGCCATCAATAGGCGTCGCTTCCCCGGTTCGCGGGCAAGAAGTGGGTCGGCCATCTCCCTCACAATCTTCATCCCTTTGCCTTTTTGAAGAAGCCGGAGGTTCATTGGATATCTCATTTGGAGATCTTTCCACAAGAGAAGTGGTATCATCCTGATTCTCAAAGAAGTCCGCTGCAAAACACAAAAGGGTATATATATATATATACACACACACACGTGGGCCAAGAAAAGGAGGTAGCGAACATGATCCTTTACCAGAAGAGTCTAAAAGCTTGGGTGGTTTTAATACTATGACCTCAGGCTTCACTCCAAGCATACAGACAACTTTTCTTACCACTTCTTAGATATCTTTTGATGTACTCGCCTCCTCTACATAGGAAATGTACTCCACTAGATTAGCAGAGCCAATAACATTTATGATGTGGGCTCTCCTTCTAATGGAAGAATTGACAAATGTTTATTCGGGCAACCGACTCGTCAAATAAATTTTTTTTTTCAAGCCACAATCTTCATGAAAATGCTCCCCTTATGAATAGGCTCTCGAAGAGCTAGGGGCGGAGCCTCACCGGGAAGAAGAAGGGACTGTCGAAGTCTTCACCATAGTTCCTTTCAAAGGCTTGATATTCCCACTATATGGAGTCCGGTCAGCTGGGATAGGCTGTTTCTCTCGCTTCCATATGGCTGAAATCTTTTGAATGCTATCAGTAGCCGCAAAAAAAAGAGCATGGATGAAATGTGCACTGAGAAACAAAGGAGTCCGCAAACGTTGTTATTCTGCCTCCCTCAAAACATGTGCAGGCTAATTGAAAATGTTGCTATTTTTTGAACCACCACAGAGCATAAAAGACATCAAAGCGGCTGTGGCGGGTCTGTGCAGGAATGGGACATAAGTCTTTTTCCTTTCTACAAAAGAAGCCCCACCATGCAGCTGAAACGAAGTGTACATCTTTGCACTTGTACTAGGAAGTCATGGGGAATTCAGAGTTAGGAGGAATCCCATAATCTTACCCGAAGTTCCGAGCAAATCGGTGTAGGTAATAGGGCTCGAGGAAGGTCGTACTAGCCCGGCGAAACACTAAAACACTGGGGTGAGTACAACCCACTCAAGATAAGCAAATGGTGAATTCTCCTCGTGGGTCGACAATTTACTAACAAAATAGTTTTGCTCTGTTATAAGGAAAGGCTGGAAAAGATGAGAGCAATGATCAAAGTCTAGCCCTGCTCTGCCTCTTCTGGGAGCAAAAGATAAAGCCTGCACGCGTCGACAAGTTGAGTGAACATATCTTGATAAGGCTTGCCAGTTGCCACAGAATGCAATATCAAGGGAGCCATGGGATTAGCCGGCATTGACCTTTGTGAGAATTCTGGAAAGAGTAGTCCAGTATAGACGCTCAAATAATGGGTAGGCAACAAAATACTTTTATCCCGGGGTGACGAATGGGCAGTCAAGGCCCCAAGCGAATGATGTATATTAGCCAATGCCGCTGGAGCAACTGTCACTCTTTGCCCGCTGGCCATCAAGCTTGTTGGATAAATGACCTCCGCGCTAAGAAGACCCTCCTTACCACTGGGGATAACAAAGGTGGCTAGCTAATAAGCAAGGTAGGCTGCCAAGTCGGTGATGGGTGGAAGATCACGGGAATTCCATCCCCTCTCGGCTGCATATGCATGGCGAGGTACTGTCAGAACTTTATCTCTATTTCCTTGTACTGATCTAGAGGCTTCAATAGTTCTACAAATTCTTTGTAGCATCAAAAAGGTCCGTTATAAAATTGCCGAACCCAAGTATTCAAAGTCACCTTGACTGTATGGGAAGGACCTTTCTTACCCACTCGGGCTAGATCTTTCCAGATCTTCATCAGAAACCTGTAGCAATATGGAATGTGATATCTCCCATCGCCAAAAGAATGGCTGTGATGCAAGTCATCCAAAGACACTTCGTCATAAGCTCGATTGCGGATAGGCAAATCAGAAATCCTGTAGAAAGCTCACAAGTCCAAGGCCGTTTCACCTTCTGCAGTGACAAAAAGTTTTTCGGCGGCTGTTGAACCTCTCCACTAAACCCTGCAACGGACCAGTGTGACAGGGATATTGATATGAGACTACTGTCACGGCGTGGCGGATCCCTGTTTTGTCAAGTATCCCACTGAAGAAGTGAAGTACACCCATGAGCCATTCGGTAGCCCATTGGTGATAACTGTGTGAAGGGATAACCGACCACTTCCCATATCAGTTGGGGACTTTAAATCCCATGATTTACTCGATCAAACATTCGTAATCATAGCCATCATTGGCATACTGTGTTCCTGAAGGTGCTAAAATCATCCCCTCAATTTCAGGCTTGGTGTCTCTATGCTGACTATATAGATCCCAAATAGCCGGTGACAAAGACACATTCCGAGTCTTGACATTTTCAAAATCACTAGAAAAGCCCAGGGTCTTCTGATCTGAGAACTGTGGCTATTGCACAAAGTCTTTAGGATAGCTCGGGTATGACAAAGTACTAAGTGCCCTGCGTGTTGTCCCGTCCTGATAAATTGCCCGCTGTTGGCACCGGCTTATTTTCTCGAATTAATCGAGGATTAAGCATAGGGAAATACTCCCTAAATAGAGCAAAACGGCAAATTGCCAAAGCTGCTCTACCAGTCGAGTTGAGCTCGAAAATCGAGACACTTCGTCGGGTCAAGCGGCGTAACATAACAACCTGGGATCGGTCCCGAGCAAATGGCACTATGCCGGCCAGTTTCCCGACAACCGGGTCAGTTTCGAGATTCGGGACAACCTGCCGTACCTTACGGCACTCTGTGAAGATTCGGAGATCACTCCTGGACACCCTGCATACGGTATCACACCGCCGACTCTTCAACAACCGGGTTAACTCGAGACTCAGAACAGCCTGCCGCATCATTCGACTCTTCGCCAAGGACCGAGGGTTACCCCGACCACCAGACAAACGACATCATCATGTCGACGCCCCAGTCACCGGGCCCAACCAAGGGTTCTAACCCTAGTTGTCAAGGCGGACGCCTAGGCGCCGCCTAGGCGTCCGGGCGGTTTTGGCAGTGCAAGGCGCCTGCCCGCCTTCTGACAAGACAAAAAGGCGGCCTGAGCGGTCGCCTCACCCGTTCCCCGCTAACCGCTAACCGTTCCCCCGCTAACCCGCTAACCCGCCCAATCTGCGACCCGCAGCTAACCCTACGAGTTCGATTCCCGTCTCTCCCTCGATCCCCCTCGGCTCCTCCTCTCCCCTCCCAGCCCTAGGTGCGGCCGGTGTCTCCCTCCGTCGTCGTTGCCGTGCGGTGTGGCTGGTGTCTCCCCCCGTGCATCGTCGACAGCAGCACAACCTCGGCCGGTGTCTCCCTCCGTCGGCAGCACCACTCGTCGCCTCGGCCGTGCTCCGACTTCGCCTCCCTCCGTCGTCGCATTCGCATCCCTCCGTCATCGCCTCGATCCTCCACGGCTCCGGCCCTCCGGTGAGTCTCACCGGGCCACAGCCGCAACACAGCCTCCCTCCTCCTCTCTCTATCTCTCCCTCCTCTCTTTCTCTCTCACCGGAGCTCTCCCCCCGGCCCCTCTCTCTGTCTCCCGTCTCTCTCTCTCTCTCTCTCTGTCTAACGACTCTCACCGGAGCTCTCCCGGCCGGCCTCTCTCTGTCTCCCTCCTCTCTCTCTCTCTTAGTCTCACACTCTCACCGGAGCTCTCCCCCCGGCCCCTCTCTCTGTCTCCCTCCTCTCTCTCTCTCTTAGTCTCACCGGAGCTCCCCCTGGCCCCCTCTCTGTCTCCCTCCTCTCTCTCTCTGTCACCGGAGCTCTCCCCCCGGCCCCTCTCTCTCTCCCTCCTCTCCCCGACTGGCCGACTCCCCCACAGGGTCAGTTTGGTAGAAATTGGCAAATATCAGGTTAGTATTTGATTCTTCATTCTAAAAGTGTAATTTTTGTTGTTAATTTTATCTCAAAATTCATTTTTATATGTTATTGCAATGGCATTTCTATTAGTTTTTATTTTTGTCCATATTATTGTTGTGATCTATATTTGTAATGATCATGATTAACTTTTATATAGAAAATTACATATAAATTAATGATCATATTTATTTATGAACTTGACGCCTAAGCGCCGCTTAGGCAGGCGCCTAAGCGGTTAGGCACTCGAGGACCCCAAGCTCGCCTTGGTCGCCTTGTCGCCTTGACAACTATGGTTTTAACCAGCTAGCCGTGATCCATGGCAACATCAACAATCGATCGGGCCGACCCCCGATCACTCAGTTTGCGGGTTTACCCGCGTTCAACACAGCTACCCGAGCCGACCCGGGGGCGCCCTGACTACAAGCCATGCCATGTGGCACCCAGCAACGAGGCCGGGGTCGACCCTCGAGTCGCCTCCCTCCAGCCCTTTGAAGTCAAAGGAAGACCCATCTGGGCCAGCACAACCTTCAGGAGCTCACAACACCCTTATACGGCCCACGCACGCGTGTCAGAAATTTCCCAGAGCACCTGGTGGGCGCTATATAGTCTGAGGCGTGAGGCGAGCGAGGCGACCATGGGGTCGCCTCACGCCTCAAAGGCCTAGGCGATGGCCGAGGCGTTTGAGGTGTTTGAGACGAGATATTATTAAAAAATTAAAATTAAAATTATATGTCAAAATATCACAAAAATATATTTTTTTGAACAGTAAATATCATAAAACTGCATATACACTAAACAAGAAAAACAACTAACACGTGCAATATTATAACAAAATAAAAATAGTTAAACAAGTGCAAAAATAAATCAAACAACAAATAAAACAAACACTCTTAACTGTGCATGCGTGTGTGTCTGTGTGAGAGAGAGTAGGAGACATAGTGAGAGAACAGAGAGAGGGCGGGAGACAGAATTGAGAGAGAGAACAGAGAGACAGGGCGAGAGACAGAGAGCTGAGAGAGAGAACAGAGAGAGTGACAGAACATAGAGTGAGAGAGTGGAGAGACAGAGTGAGAGATCAGAGAGAGTGAGAGAGACAGAGAGTGAGAGAACAGAGGGAGCGGCTGGACGCGGCTGGACTGTGGGAGAGGGGCTGAGCCCCCCTCCGTGTGTGCCTGCGTGAGAGAGAGAGGGAGTGGAGTAGAAGACAGAGAGAGAGGAAGAGGGAGACGGCGGGAAGGAGTTACCGGACGCCGGACGCCGCTGCCGCTCGCCGCTGCCGGGTTGAAGACGGGATGCGAGCAAAAGTGCAAAACCCTCGCGGGTTTAAAATATCCGGCTCGGCATTGTTAACGGGTATTAAGACCCGACACGCGGATCCGAGCGGGCGGGCGAGCGGCCGAAGCGCGCCGAGGCGGGCGAGGCGCGTGAGGCGCCCGCGAGGCGTTCGCCTCGGCGAGCCGCGACAACTCGAGGCTGCGGGACGTCCCCTCGCCCCCCGCCTAGCGAGCCTAGGCGCGCTTTCGACTGCACAGGGTGGGCGCGTATGCTCCTGCCACTCTACAGCAAGCCAGAGCCCAACTCGGTCATCTCCCAGCAACCCATCGCGTCATGCACCACCATCGTGAGCTCCCGCACGCGGATCGACCTGCACGGTCAGACCCTACCACCTAGGCAGTCGGGTCTGCAGTCAAACCCGCGGTCAAACCCGCAGTAAACCCTCAGTCAAGTCCGCAGTCAAACCCCCAGTCAAACCCGCGTAAACCCCCCTAGGGGGGTTTAGGCGGACCAGACCAGCCCCCTGGGTTGGTCCGCCTAAACCCATCCCAAAAACAAAAAAAAAGGTTTTTTTAAAACAAAAAAGACCCCATCCCGCCTAAACTCATAGGTTTAGGCGGACCAGCCTAGCCCCTTGGGCTGGTCCGCCTAAACCCATCCCAAAAATGAAAAAAACATTCTTTTAAAACAAAAAAGACCCCAGCCCGCCTAAAGTCATAGGTTTTGGCGGACCAGACTAGAGGCCCAGTATGGTCTGCCTAAACCTATGGTTTAGGCGGACCAGCCCAGCCCCTTGGGCTGGTCCGCCCAAACCTATCCTAAAATAAAAAAGGTCTTTTAACGAAAAAAACCCCTCTGTGAGGGGTTTAGGCGGGCCAGACCAGCCCCTTGGGTTGGTCCGCCTAAACCCCCCCTGGGGGAAGGGTTTTGGCGGACCAGACCAGCCCCTTGGGCTGGTCCGCCTAAACCCTCCCTCCCCCACTCCGTAAACAAAAAAAAGGGTGTTGTGTTAAGGGTTTAGCCGTACCAAGTTGGGCCCTCAACTTGGTCCGCCTAAACCCTTCCACCCTTCATCTTCCCCTATAAAATCTCCCTAGGGGCTCAAGGAAATGAAATGCAAGAACCTACGACCTAACTGCTGCACCCTCGGAGTTCCTCCGCAGGCACCCAACAAGGGTCGAGGACGCGAGGAGCTAAGTGCGCGCGTGGTTGGCTTGTTGATCGGCTTATACACGTCGAGGGTATGTCACACGTACTCTCCTCACGCGGCGTTTAGCCATCGCACACATGTCCATCCTCGTCGCGTATAAGGCGTTATGACAACGGCGAACACACCCGCATCCCAGGTCCGCCCGCGTATGACAACCAACGGTGGCTATACATACGCCATGATGCCGCACCTTCTTCTGTCACAAAACTGCGTGCCTACCGCTTGTCCCGAACTAGCCGCCGACCGCTCGGACTGATGACTCGAGTTAGCCGGACCCTGGCCCGGGAGTAATATTCCCGGGGCCGGCCTCGACTCCCCAGCATGACGACATTCGCCTTCCGAGGCCCGGACCCGACCGCTCATCTTGAGCCGCGTCCAACCTCCGTCGGGCGCCAGCCCACGAACGCCCCTGCCACCTAGGCAGTCGGGCTTGTCTCGATCTCCTCATGGAGAGCCTCTGTAAAACACGCGGATATCCGCCTTATCCAGCATTGACCCGGGGACCGACCCGCGCGTCGGAATTGTCCCGCGGCTTGCGCCAGTTGTACTTTGGCCTCCTCGGCCCATTTGTAAAGCCCACGTGGCTCTCATACAGCATGAAACCAGTTGAATACATGTACCTATACTCGGGTCTCAGCCTCTTCACGGCGCCCAGTTCCTTCAGTCACAATGGTGCCTCCGGCACCCGACTGCCAGTCACATCGGGCCCCGAGCACGACCATCGAGGTCTCTCGATGCCCGCCTCCTTCAGTCACAACGGTGCCTCCGGCACCCGACTGTCAGCTACTCCAGTCACATCGGGGCCCGCGGCACTCGACCACTCAACAACTCCAGTCACAACAGTGCCTCTGGCACCCGACTGCCTGTCACACCGGGCCCCGAGCACGACCATCGAGGTCTCCCGGCGCCCGCGTCCTTCAGTCACAATGGTGCCCCCGGCACTCGACTGCCAGCTACTCCAGTCACATCGGGGCCCGCGGCACCCGACTGCCAGCTACTCCAGTCACATCGGGGCCCGCGACACCCGATCGCTTAACAACTTCAGTTGCAACGGTGTCCCCGGCACCCGACTGTCAACTACTCCAGTCACATCGGGGCCCGCGACACCCGATCACTCAACTACCCCAGTCACAACGGTGCCCCCGGCACCCGACTGCCAGCTACTCCAGTCACATCGGGGCCCGCAGCACCCGGCCACTCAACTTCCCCTGCACAACGGTGCCCACGACACTCCTGCTGCCCCGACCTCGACACTGTCTCATGTTGGGAATACATTGTGACGCCCCCCCCCACCATCCTGCCGAGTCACAAGTCCCTTGACGGACGCCACGTGCGAATGCAGAACTACCCACACAATAATGCAATGACCCGGGGACCGTCATGATTGACGGAATTGTCCCGTGGCTTGCAAGCAATTGTAATCGGGCTCTCATACCCCCATAAATGCCTTTCATCGCATATAGCTATGTAGCCCGGTCAGGGAGCGGATCCCCCTCCTCGTCGGAACCAGTCTCTCTGCCCCCCAGTTATCCCTGTCACTATGTAGTCTGATGCGTGAGGCGAGCGAGGCGACCAGGGGGTCGCCTCACGCCTTAAAGGCCTAGGCGATGGCCGATGCGTTTGAGGCGAGATATTATTAAAAAATTAAAATTATATGTCAAAATATTACAAAAATATATTTTTTTGAACAGTAAATATCATAAAACTGCATATACACTAAACAAGAAAAATAACTAACAAGTGCAATATTATAACAAAACAAAAATAGTTAAACAACCAAACAATTTAATTACATAATCCCATAACACAGTGTTTCAAATCTCTCTCAACTCTCAAGCATCCTCATCATAAATCACTCATAAAAGAGGAGGAGCTATCACTTGGAAGCTCATTCTCATTCTCTGATTGTGTCCCCTCAGAGTCAACATCTCTCACATTTATGGAGTGAGATGTGACAATGCTTTTTCCCTTTCTTAGGTGACGCTTTTTGGTTCCCGCCCTTGTGCTTGGCCCTTCCTCTTCATTAACACCGGCAGCGAGTGAGAGAGTGAGAGTGAGAGAGTTACCGGACGGATGTCGGACGCCGCACGCCGGACGCAGCTCGCCGCTGCCTCTCGTGGAGAGACAGAGAGTGGCCGAACGCCGCTCGCCGCAGTCCGCTCGCTACTGCCGCTCGTGGAGAGACAGAGGGAGAGACAGAGATTGTGGACGCCGGAGGACGCCGCTGCCGCTCGTCGGAGGACACCGCTGCCGCTCGCCGCTGCCGCTCAACTGCCGCCCTTGGAGGTGGAACCAGCGAAGGAGGTTGAAGACGCAGTGAAACCCTCGGGGGGTTAATAGATCTGCGACGGTTGCTTAACGGGATAAGAGACCCGATACGCGGATCCGCGGCGGGGCGGGCGAATCGCGCAAGGCCCTCGCGAGGCGTTTGCCTCGGCGAGCCGCGACGACGCGAGGCGAGCGGACGATGCCTCGCCCCGCCTCACCGCCTAGGCGCTCGTCTAGGCGGGATTTCGACTACATAGCCCTGTCATGTTGCTGTTGCCCTGTCGCTGTTGCACGGACTAAGCCCTCCCGACGTCGCGGCTCCCAGGGTCCCTGACTCTCTCTTCGGCAGTAGAAACAAAGGTGTTCGGAATCAATCCGATGTAAAATAAACACCGGTTTTTTGCGGTCGGTGGGGAAAGACGTCCAGTACACGAATCCCCATAATCGCCTGCGCACTTGTACCAACGGAACCTCCTCCTCTCCACGTGGCGAACGACATTTCGTGCTCACGTGCCGTGCCCTGGCGGCACATCCCCAGTCAAACACTTGGTTCCGCCGGTAATCGTCGAGAAATACACTGGCACGCCTGCATTCCACCCAGCTATCCCTGTCCTAGTCTCCCAGAACGATTAACCATACACTATCCCTTCCAGCGCGTTCATATTGTTCTCTCTGTCTTCTTCTCAATACCCCCGGAATCCCCGCGTGCCCAGTCAACAACCTATCTCGGCCTTCCGTAAAAGGCGAGTGTGCGCCCCCGCCGCGAGGAGAAAACAAGAAGTGATTCCCCGCGCGCGTAAAACACCCGCTCAAGGTTGCACCGTGCGGCTAAAAGGAGCGGATCATCAGCTTCTAAGCCTGGGGGAGTATAACTCTTGATAAGTGGAGAGAGATAACGATCAAGTGGGAAATGAGACAAATATCCTCTTGATCAGTCATATTTGTGGATGCCGTTCTCCATGGAAATTCTTGACAAATTGACGACACCCTCACCAGAGCCTGCCTCATCAGTCGGCCCTTCTGCAGTCCAAGTCAGAGTGCAATCCAGAGAATCGACGGTCTCTACATTAATTGTGGATGGAGCCAAAGTCAGCATTGGGATCTCAGTGTGGATAACATAAGGGTCTTCCCCGTCTTGGGTTGACCTCTGTCTCCGATCATCACCGTCATAACGAGCCATATCGGGAAATCACTGCAGGCAACAAAGAAAAGTTTCAAAGAAAGAGTTTGTTGATGAATTTTAGTCAAAAAGAAAAGAAAGCATCAAAGCAAAATACAAGCACTCCGTCACATCAAAAAAACTCGGAGAGAAGAAAGAAAAATTTGAAGTACACGGGTTGCCCGCCCTCGCCTCTGGCTCAGACGGACATCTTGTGGGGGGCATTTGTTGAACCCGTTTATTTTCTTGAATCAATTGAGGGAAATAAAATTCAGGTTAATCCCATGACAGTCACAAAACAACACAAAGTCCGTGCGGTCACGATACTGGGTCAAACACAAGTCCCGAAAAAATTCCGTCGGGTATTTGGAATAGCAAAAATGGCCTCCAACCCGTGAATCATGAAAGAAATACGAGATCGGCCAGAAAGAAATCCCAGAAGACTGGAGCCTCTCAACGTGACAAGTGGCACAATAAGTGAACTACACCAAGGCACAAAACACAAGGAGTCGTTTTCTTCTCTCCACGTGTCCAAAGCACAAAAAATCCAAAGAAAACCCCCAAAAATGGAGCTTATATAGGGGGTGGACCCCCCTTCCCCCATCGGCCGACCTATCCTGTTCGGGTAGGTCCCTGGAGGGCCTATCCTTTCCGGACAGGTTGCGGAGCACCTATCCGGTCCCGGTGAGCCCTCCGCGGCCTATTCGAACCCAAGGGCCTTCCTCTAGGAACTTATCCGGTCTCGGTTGGCCTTTTGAGGGAGCTTATCCGGACCGGGTAGGTCCTAGAAGGAATCCAACCTCTATAAATAGTCCCCATAGGCCCCATTTGACACACTTGGATTTTGGAGCCTTAGACACTCGAGAAGTCTTGGAGAATCGGAGTTCTTCACTTGTGCATTGTTTCTTTGAAGACCAGGAGCGAGGGTATGTTACATATATGCTCTCACTTTTGCATATATGCCCTCGGGTGTACGTTTATGTAATTTCTTTATGTAATTTTCACGGGGAAATTATGTAATTTCTTGAATTAATGAAAAATTACAAGAAAAATCTTTAAATTTATGAGAAAACCCCTACAATCTTGTGTAATTAGAAAAATATTATGTAATCTTTAGAAATTGTAGACATGTTTTGCATTTTTGCAGAAACATCATATAAAATCTACAATTTGATGAAAAGTCATGTATTTTACAGTTGAGTCTTGTAAAGTCATGTAACTGTCGAAACACCCTTTTTTATTGTGTGTTCAAGGATTACAAAAATATCCCGCATTTCTTGAAATTGTGTAAAGGTCTATTCAGGGACTTGAGTCATTTCACAATGCACCCTTGCTTTGTCAAAGGGTCCAAGAAATTTATGCTGACCTATGCCTCCTTCACTACGATATATGTAGATCCGACTCCTCTCAGCGACGTTGGGTGTTGCAAATGCAAGTGTACTCCCAATATCGCAACTGATATTGTAAAGGTCTTTGGTTCTCTTTAACAGTTAATCAAAAGTGTTCGAACTTTAAGCCGATCTAAATAAATATAGACTGCGGTCGGTGGAGATATGTTTAGCACCCGAACCGAAAATTGTCTGACAAAAGAATCCACAGAGTTTATCTACAATTATTTAATATATATTTTACATATAATATATATTATGCACATTATGCAATGTTATTTTTCTTTATATCCCCCCTTTCTAAATTTCGTGTATTAAATAGTAAAATTCTTATAGCCAGCAACTTAGGGATGATTTATAGGTCTCATTTTGCAGATAGTGGGCCTATGGTCCCTCAGATTGTCAGGACCCTATTTCTTAGGGATGGAGGATAAGCAAAGTTTTGTTGATGCCTCTCAAGTATGGAAGGAAGGATCGGATCAGATCGACCTAGATCGAAAGATCCGATCGGATTTGGGTTAGGCTGTTCCAATCCCGATCTCTCCGATCTTAATTCATGGACCAGTTCAGCCGGATCGGTCGAGATAGTCGTCTGCTGTCGTCGTAGCTACGAGTTACCAGTGCCTCATTCTCCTCATCCTTTGCCGGTGCCTCCATTTCCTCGTCCTTCGTCGCGACCGGTCTGCAATGGAGTGGGGGGTTGACTGGCGTGGGGGAAGAAACGACAAAGACCCTCGTGACTCTTGATGAAGGAAATTAAAATAGGTTAGAATTTTGCACAAAAACTATTGTAAAGCTTAAGAAACCATATTAACTTCTAAACTTGAAAAAAAAACCTGAATCAGATTGGGATTGGATCAAGATCGGCCGATCTGGTCGACCCATATTGGGGTGGGACTGGTTGATTTGATCTTGATTCTTGATCCTTCCTTCCTTGCTCTCAAGTGAGCCCTGCCTTCATGGAATTCCCAAATTGCATGAAGCAAATTTGTCTTGATGATAACCCAACACTGTTGGAAGGAGACGAGAGGGAATTCATCCGGACTAGGAGTCTTGTCCTCGGCCAAAGAGAAGACACTCTTCTTGACCTCCTCTTCAAAGGGGCGGGAGAGAGAAGGGCTCTCTGTTGCTGTAATGCAAGGAAGAAGGTCGTTAGCAATCGATGGTCTACAGGTCTCCTCTTTAGTTGAAAGTTGGGAGTAGAAGTGCTGGGCATGCCTCAAAGTTTCCTCTGGGTGAGTGATGAGTTGGTGTCCATCTCTTATACACTTGATGCAATTGAGTCTCCTACCTGATGCAATCCTTTGAAAGTTGATTGTGTTCCGATCTCCCTCCCTGACCCACTTTTCTCTACATCTTTGCTTCTAGTACACTTTCTCTTTCAAAAGGATGTCTTCAAATTTTGCCTTGAGCTTGTCCCGCTGCAACTTGTCTGCCTCATCCAGTAGCTCTGCCTCCTCCAGAGCGGCAATTCCCTTTAGCTGCTCCCAGCATCCTATCCTTAGCGCCATGCCAGGAAGAGTCTTGGTGGCCCCCCATTTAGTGAGTTCCTGTGCTCAAGTGCTTCAGTTTGAAGACGAATCTGATCATAGCAGCTTCCTCCTGCCTCTGGGAGTTCCACAGTCTAGTGACAATGTCCATACAATCTTTCTCCTTGAACCAGTATTTTCCCAGTCTGAACTGTTCTTTCCTCACCCGCTTACAACAGGTCTTAAGAGCAAAATAGGCTTGTGGTCTGAGACAAGTCTGACCAAGGCAAGGGCCTCCATGTGGGGGAAATGACCCTCCCACTTGACAGAGACAAAGAACCTATCAAGTCTAGATGGGGATGGGCCAGCTCTCAGATTAGACCACAAGAAGTTGACATTGGAGTTGTGAACATCAACCAGAGCTACCTCTGAGATCTCCTTGAAGCCTTCCATTTCCCCCGAGGGGGGAGAGTCACCTGATCTCTTGTTCAGTGAAGAAACTGCATTGAAGTCTCCCCCTAAACACCATGGTTGGCCAGTGCTGGTGTGGTGGCTTAGGAGCTCGTCCCATAGTGTTTTCTTGTCTTCCCTATTCTGCGGCCCATAAACTTTGGTGAAGTCCCATAAAAAGCCATCCTTGGTGTTTCGGAAGGAGAGGGAGATGGACCCTTTACCAATGTTTGAAGTCCTCGACCTCTTTCACCTCAAACTCATTCCACATAACCATAATGCCTCCTGCTCTCCCCTCTATCGGAGAGGACACCTTTTTAGTCAATCTCATACCCCCTATCTCTCTCACAATGTTCTCTCCATTTCCCTCACATTTCGAGTTCCATGGACTAAGGATATCTATTTTGCTTCTTCTCACAAGATCCTTCACCACCCTTTACATTCTCATAGATCCCCCTCACATTCCTTTTTGGGACAAGGATTTGTCTCTTACTCTCCCTTCACCCTCACCATTCACTCTTTCCACCCCTCCATCCCCCTTTTTTTTCACTTATTTTTGCAGATCTCCAACCCTTGACCACCCTTGCCATGGATAACAGTTACCTCTTCTGGACCTTCATGAACAGCCCTTTAATGTTCTTTCTCAAGCTTGGTGAAGGACACCCCTACCTTTCAACCAATTCTTTAACCTGCACTTTTGTGTGTTTCTCCACTACCCCTGTCAGCTCCTTCACCTCCTTCCTCTCAAGACCTTCTAGCACCAAGTGGTCCCCACAGTCTGGTTGATCCTCCCCACCTTGGAATTTCCCCCTGAATTGGGGATCAACAGGGCCTTCATCTTCAGTACCGGTGACCTCCTCTATGTCAAACAGAATGTCCTCTTGCAGGTTCTCCAGGCAGCCGCCGGTGACCAAGGAGCAAGCCGGCACCAGGTTGCAGCAGTGGGGTCCGTCGGCCAGCAGGAAACGGGTGGGGGGAGAGGCATAGTGCTGGGTCCATCAGACCTGTTATGACCATGACACCTGGATTCGGGTAAGTCACGGGTTTAACGGGACCCAGCTTGTTAACAGTTGCATTCGCCAGGCTTTTCGGGTTAGGAATCGGGTCACCTCCGAGCGACCCATGCGGAAGAGGTGGGCTTGGGCTTGGCTGAGACTCCTATGGCCCATTAATGGGCCCACCACTGTCCCCCTGGTCCGTAAATTTGAATTCAAATTTGAATTAGAGATGGGTACTGGCTGGCTGCCACGTACTCCCTCCTCTGTCACCTCCAAATGTCTTCTCTGCATCGCCGGCTGCTGGTGGATGCACACCCAAAACCGATCGCCGCCAATGTCCACTGTCAGCACTGTGGGCCGGATCACCGCTTCTAGCACCATCTGCTCTCCCTCCAGCGCTAGCTGGACCAATCCTGGCTTTACTGCACCGAACCGCCTGACCAGCAGTGCAACTCCGACCACGTCACACAGGACGAGGGGGACTCTGACCAGCTGGATAGGGAGCTGGCACTCCCTGGGATCCTGAAAGGTACCCCTCCTGACTGTCCACTTGGACGGCCATAGCAGGATCCCTTCGGCTAGCGTGAAGCCAACCCTCGCTGCCTCCTCTGCAGCTTCTGCACTTAGACCTATGGCCAAGAACCCTCTCTTGCTCATCTGGGGGACTTCCCAACCCTCCGTCCCTTCTCTTCCTCCGCCCAGCATGAGCTTCACCATTGCCGCATCTACCCTCACCTCCACCACCCACAAAACTCTTTGAAGCCAACCCAGCCGGCTTTGTATAATGTCTGCTGACAAGGGACCCAGGTTTAGGCAGCTCTGTCCTTTCCATCCACGAGGGGTCCTCCTGGAGTGCTCCTGAGGACTTCTGCGTATGACTGTCGGAAGACCCTATCACCCTTCCTCCACCGGAGAGCGGCAGATGCGCTGTGGATGGCCTCTCTTACCACATCGGTAACAGAGCGGTCCACTCAAGGCACCCCTAGTCCGGCCTTGTTCACTGGGTTGCCGGAAGGCACCTCTCGGGTTCCAACGATGGCGAGGGACCGTCCCCCCAAGGGGTAGCTGGTTCGCACCGGAGGAAACCCCCGGAACACCTCCCCGCCTCATGTTTGCCGTCATAATCTGGTGCAGTGTGGGTGCCGTAAGCCTGAAAACACCTACAATCAGATGAAATATTCAAAAATTGAAACTGGGAAAATCGGGTTTCTTTGCCCTCTAATGGTCAGATGTGGTTCAATTTTTAGCTGCTGTAAGACTTTAAGTAGACCAATACTTGTAAAAATGAAGAGCATGTGCAAGGATCTTGTATGTTCTCTTGTAGATTGCTGGGGTTCAAAAACATGCCAAACAAATAGAAAACCAGTTTATGCCATCCACAATCCGACTTTTGTCCCCAGCATAAGTTGGATCTTTGAGTTGGTCATCCCCTTTTCATTTGTAGTGCAGAGCAGTAGCAAGGACACATGCAAGGTTAAATATTGTAGGAGGAGAAGTACACCCTTTTCATGCAGTGAAGTTCTGTTGTTTTTGCTGAACTTATATCCATGTCTTCTCCGATTGCAGGTTTTGACTTCTTGTAAGTAGTTGGCTTTCAAAAGGACCAAGAATTTTGAATTCTACTCGTTTAGTTGGAGTTTGTTTTTTGCTGTAATATTGTTGACCTATGATCTATTTGATGGAAAATAGTTAACAGGAACCCTGGTTTTCTAGTACAAGTTTTTTTGAAAAGCATTTTGTATTTTGTTTTTAGATGTTGAGATTCTAAAAAAAACAAATGTTGAAAGAACAGGGTTCTTTTGCTATTGGATGTTTGAAAAATGAATTTTCTCCTAGTAGTGTCATGGATCAAATGTTGAAACATAAGCAAAGAGCAGATGGAAAAACATGGTCTTTTTTATTAGCTGTTCAATCATGATATTAAGGTGTGAGAAAGAACCAGGCCATTTTTGGTCCATTTGAGGTAAATCGTGGTTGGATCTGAATTCAGATCCAAAATAGAATTTTGGGTTCGGATCCAGATCTTTTGACATGGTTCTAATTAGATAGAGAACTCCTGTTATTTGCAGATGATATTATCTTAATTGATGAGAGTATTGATGCTTTAAATGCTAAGTTAGAGCGTTGGTGATTTGCCTTGGAGTCTAAAGGATTTAAAATTAGTAAGAGTAAGTCAGAGTTTATGCATTGTAATTTTAGTAATGAGAGTGGTACATGAAGACATGGTTCTAATTGATGGGCATAACATTCCGAAGAGTAGTAGCTTTCGATACTTAGGGTCTATCATACAAGAGAATGGAGAGATTTATGACGACGTTACACATAGGTTAAGGCATGCTGGTTAAGATGGAGAAGCGCATCAGTAGTTTTCTGTGATCATCGTATGCCTATGAAACTCAAAGGGAGGTTTTATAGAACGACTGTGAGACCTGCTTTGTTATATGGTACCGAGTGTTGGGTAGTACGAAAGGAACATATTCACAAAATGTGTGTAGCAGAGATGAGGATGTTGAGATGGATGTGTGGCAAGACTAAGAAAGACATAATTAGGAATGAACGCATCCGTAAGGACTTAGGGATAGCTCCAATTGATAGTAAAATGAGAGAAAGTAGACTCAGGTGGTTTAGTCATGTGCTTCGTTGCCCTAACTCAACGCCGGTTAGAAGATGTGACCGAATTTTAGTGGATGCTAGTAAAAGAGCTCGGGGAAGGCCTAAAATGAGATGGTGCGATGTTATTAGGAAAGACATTAGTTTCTTGGGTTTAAATATGAATATAGCACTTGATAGAAACCTTTGGCGGAACATGATTCATGTAGCCGACTCCAAATAATTGGGACAAGACTCTGATGATGATGATGATGATGATGATGATCCAGATCTTTTGACGTAATCATTCAAGCATGATATGAAGGTATAAAAGAGAACCGGGCCCTTTTTTTGGATCTAGATCTGAAACTCAAATACAGGTCTGGATACTTTGAGATAGCCATTCAAGCATGGTTTAAGGTATTAAAAAAAGAATCAGGCTTTTTGTTGGATCCAGGTCCGGATTTAAAATTCAATTCCAGATCCGAATCTGGATCTAGATACTTTGAGGTAGGATGTTGAACACTTGAGTACAAAAAAGAACCAGGATAAATCACAGTTGGATCTAGATCCAAATCTGAAACTCAATGCCAGATCGAGATCTGGATCCAGATCCTTTGATGTAGCTATTCATGTACAATGTTACGGTATAAAAAGAACCAGAGTAAATCACAGTTGGATCCAAATCCAGATCCTTTTAACTTAGCTGTTCAAGCACAATGTAAAAGTATATAGAAAAAGAATCAGGCCTTTTCTTGGCCCATTCGAGCTAAATGACAGTTTGGATCCAGATCCGGATCTGAAATGACAGTTTATATGCGGATCTGGGTTGGATTCAGATCTAGAAAGATCCAGCCCAGATCCGACCAATTTACCTCCCCAATCATGGTGGTGCCACCCACTTTCGGAGAAAAAGCAGAATTTTGTTAGCTTGATACAATTCCTGTTCAAGTAATCAAACAACATTTGGAAGGTTTTTTTGGAAATTCTAGTTTAAAATGTGGGAGATTTAATAAATATTTGGTTTTACTTTTTTTAGGGATTTCAATGTCGTTTTACTAATTTGATTTTTAATTTTTTGTCTAAAATAAAGCGTTGTTAATTTAATAAATTTTCTATCGATGGATTCTACTTAAATTTCAGTTATGACTTGAAAGATTGAAATATATATTTTAAATGGTTACGGGGAAAATTGCCAATTCTTTTAGTTTCACTTTATCAGGGAATCTAGAACTACCTCATTCCTCTGCCTATCTCTACCATTTTTGGGTGAGCTGCTATGATCTTGGGCTGTGGAGCTAATGAGTTCCCATTTAACTGGGACTCCCCTATCTTGTGGTGCTATTCATTGTAGGGACTGAGAGGTGTTACTTCAAAAAAATTGATAGAAGATTTGCAGGTTGGAGGTGGAGGCTCCTGCCATATATGGAGGCCAGTTGACTCTACACAAAGCTCTCCTCTCTAATGCCTCCGATCAGGCTTCCAGTGTTGGTGGCCAGGTCCGCCAGGAAGCTGCAGTCTATTTGAGGAGATTCCTTTGGCGTGGAAATAGGGTAACCATAGAGGATGGCATGACATATGCTGGGGGAGGGTTTGCATAGGTGATGAGTGCATGTGCTTGGGTATTAGCAACTTAAGGGATTTCATTTTTGTTTTGTTAAGCAAGTTGTTATGGAAGGTGGGCAGTGAAAAAAGGGTGCATTGGTGGAAGTCATTGAATAGAGGTACTACAGGAGAAACTGGTATGAATATACTTCTGTGATCTTTCTCCAATATTTCCTGTCCATGGAAGTGTATCCTTCAGGCAAGGGATGTGATCTTTTCAATCCATCATCTTGGGTGATGGGGGTAGGAATAGGATGACTCTGACACTGTTTGTTGAGCTATTCCCAGATTTTTTTGATATGTCTAGTGATCTGTTGCCTTAAGTTGTTGATGCTTTTGATTTCAGGGTCAGAGGTATATTGCCTAATTTCGGAAGGAACTTGCAAGAGCATGAGTTTGAGCAACTGAGGAACCATTTGCTGCTTGTCTTGGAGACTACTTGGTCTAGACCGACCTTGAGAGGAAGGGCACAAGGAAGGTGCGGTCACAGTGAAGTTTGAGTATAAGATGATTGCTGATGGAGGAACAAGACATCATTTATCTCGGGAGGTCTGGCACCCAGAGGAGGCCAGCAAGTGTGATGGTTGATCTTACTGCTACAGTTTGTGCAATTTGGAAGAGGGGAATAGTGAAATTCTTATGAGCAGCAATAGCGGGTTATGCAGTCTCTTTGCAATCATATAGTTGAGTGTGTTGCTGCTGCAACAGAACAGGTTTTGAGCTCTGAATTACCATAGATCTGGGAATAAAAAAGGTCATACAGCCTATTCACTTTTGGCGTTTGATTATAGCATTACTTCCTATTATTGTGAATCTTAGCGTGATGCTAGTGCTATTTCCTACTAGTCTCGTGTTGATAATTGACATATATATATATATATATATATATACATATACATATATCATTAGAGTCTTATCCCATTATTTGGGGTCGGCTACATGAATCTTGTTCTGCCAAAGAATTCTATCAAGTGTTATATTCGTATTTAAGCCCAAGAAGTTAATATCCCTTCTAATAACATCTCACCATCTCATTTTAGGCCTTCCACAACTTCTTTTTGGTCACATCTTTTAACTGGTGTTGAGTTAGGGTGACGGTGTACTTGTCCAAACCATTTGAGCTTATTACCCCTCATTTTACCATCAATTGGAGCTACACCCAAGTTCTCATAGATGCGTTCATTCTTAATTTTATCTTTCTTAATTTTACCACACATCCATCTCAACATCCTCATCTCTACCACACATATTTTGTGAATGAGTTTCTTTCTTACTGCTCAACACTCGGTACTATATAACAAAACATGTCTCACAGCCGTTTTATAAAACTCTTCTTTAAGTTTCACAGGTGTATGACGATCACGAAGGACTCTTAATGCGTTTCTCCATTTTAACCAACCTGTTTTAATCTTGTATGCAACATGATTATAGATCTCCCTATTTTCTTGAATAATAGACCCTAGGTCCCGAAAACTACTACTTTTAGCAATGCTTTGTCCATCAATTATAGCTGTCTTCTTGTGCCACTCTCCCATTATTAAAATTACAGTGCATAAACTCTGACTTATTCCTATTACTTTTAAAACCTTTAGACTCCAAGGCATGTCTCCAATGTTTTAATTTAGCATTTAAACCATCAATACTCATATCAGTTAAAACAATAAAATAATATCATCTGCAAATAACATACACCAAGGATATCATCATACAATTATTTTATTACTTCATCCATAACCAAGGTAAAGAGGTACGGACTTAATGCAGAACCTTGATGCAAACCTCTAGTAATAGGAAATTCACAAGTCTCTCCAGCAATAATTCTCACACTAATAATAGCACATTCATATATATCCTCAATCAAATCAACATATCTTTGAGAAACTCCTTTCTTTCTTAATGCCCACCAAATCAGCTCTCTTGGTACTCGATCATACACCTTAAAATCAAGAAAAATTATATATAAATCTTTCCTCATCTCTCTATACTTTTCCACTAATTGTCGTAGCAAGAAAATGACTTCTGTAGTAGAATATATATATATTCAAGTGTTCTTACTTTTTTTTTTAATGAGCAAGTGTTTAAGCACTTGGGCACTTTGATTCTTGAGGATGCCTTTGATTGCCTCTCTGCCTTGACAACCATGGCAAGAACCATTTGGATCATGTGTTATAATTGAAAATATCAATCTATGATTTGATTTATCTCATCTAGAGACTATATTGATCTTATGTCATTTTCATGGCTGAACTAATATCTTTGGAGTTAGGTGGTGTTCAAATGGAAAAAAAATGAATCTATCACATAGCCAACTTTTTTTTAAAGTGGATGGTACCATTGTATATATCAAATAAAAAGAAAGGGATTTACAAGTGTGAGAAGTAAGTGCTCAAAATATCCCTGTACAAAACGTGCATCCATGGATGTAATTCCCCCCGTGTCCCTCCGGTAACATAAAAAAGAAGAATAGTCTACGTTACAATACAAAGACATCATCGAGCTGATTCTGTCACCAATTGGTAATCTATTGTGGTCTTGCAATAGCCTTGACTGCCCTTTACAAGGAGACCTAGGCGGACCAACCTCCCTCCTTCTGTGGCTCGTTCCTCTTCTCTCCCCTTTCCTCCCTCTCCCTTGTTCCCTTACTTCTAGACTCCCCCCCCTCCCTTGTCATATGCATGAGCCATCTCTTCTGAAGTTTGGTGAACTCCCCTTTCAGGTCCTTATCTAGACCTGTAAAGGCGATTCCTACCTTGTCTGCAAGATCCTTCGTTTGTGCCTCCGTTAGCCTCTCGACTATCCCCACTATCTTCTTCATCTCTTCTCTGGCCAAATTACCCCTGGCAGTCAGAACACTTCCATTGGGCTTCTCTTCCTTGGCTAGATTACCCCCATTAGTCAAAATACCCCATTGGGCTCTTGATGTGCCTGCCTCGTTTCCATTCCCAGTGTCTTCGGGGTTGGCTTCCTCGCTTTTCTCTTGGGTTCCTGGGGCGTCTTCCTTTTGGGCTGCACCAATTTTGCCCATAGGTGGAGTGAGGACTTATCCGGGGTGGTCCGATCTTGGTGGCTACTCATCTTCCTCTTGGGTTGCACTAGCTTTGTTCGTAGCTACATGGCTCGGGGAAAGCTCCAACTGGGTCACAGCCTGGGATGGAAGTTGTGGCGGGAAGACTGGGCTTAAGGGGCCCGCTAGAGATATTTCCGCTGTTGTCACACTCCCGAGAAGGAGGCCAGAGAGGATGGACTGAGAGTCATTTTTTGGGTTGGGCTTGCCTTACTTAGGATTGCCACATTTGTAGCCGGAGAAGCTGAGGGACCTGCCTGAAACGAAAGTAGGGTTGCCTTCAAAGGTGAGATATTACCAAGGATATGAGATTTCACTGAATTAGCAGAGGGGCTAGTCGGGACCAAGGCACTAGGTGGGCCCTGATCGAGTCCGGTTTGTTGTTGGGAGAGCCTGTGCTTTCCGATGCAGACTGAGGAACGATTGCGATTGTATTTGCAGCGCAGTAGACTCTAGGCCCCATATCTCGAGGCACTATAAGGTCCACCAGTGGCGGCGGTGGGGTACGCTTTGGTTGCGGCACTTCGACCATCGTGGACCGTGGCACTGCGGGGCCACTGTTGACAACGGTGCTGCACCCTCGGTGGGTGTCGGTGGGGCAACCCTCCCTTCAGGGAGCGCCCATGTAGTCAAAGGCGAGAGGTGACTAAGGTGACCAATCTCATGTCTCAAATGCCTAGGTGATGGCTTAGGCGTTTGAGGTGAAATTTTATTAAAATAATATATATAATTTAGAAATTAAAATGCATGCTTAAATATCATAAAAATGAATGTATGACTCACTATATTCATGTAGACATCTTAAAAAAAAATCAAACAACAAATTTAAACAAAATCAACAACAAATTTAAATAAATTTAAACAAAAAACAATCAAACAACAATTTCAAACAAAATTGCAAATTACTGATTGTTTAAGCTCCTTGTTACCCGGAGTAGTCCAAATGGCTCCAAACGGGATAGAGAATGTTCCCCTGCACTCCTGCAGACGGAGAGTTCGACAAAGATTGATAGTGAGAGGCAGAGTGAGTGAGTGTGTGAGACAGAGAGAGAGAGAGAGAGAGAAAGAGGGGCTCAACCCTCTCTCTTTCTGTGCATGTATGTGGGAGAGAGAGAGTCCGTGTGTGTGTGTGTGTGTATGAATGTGTGAGAGAGAGAGTCCGTGTGTGTGTGTGTGTGTATGAATGTGTGAGAGAGAGAGTCCGTGTGTGTGTGTGTGTGTATGAATGTGTGAGAGAGAGGAGAGGGGGCGAGAGCAAGAGATAGATTGAGATAGAGTGAGAGAGGGCCTTGGCTCTCTCTGTGTGCGCGTGCGAGAGGGGGGGGGGAGAGAGAGACAGAAAGAGAAAGGGTGAGATAGAGTGAGAGGGGGGCCGAGCCCCTGTGAGAGAGAGAGAGAGAGAGAGAGAGAGACGTACCGGAGTTCCACCTGGAGATGGTCGTCGTCGTCAACCATTCGTTGCCGTCTGCCGCTCACCGCCATATGATGCTCTCCGCCGACTGCGAAGCCATCGCCGCTCGCCGTTCACATGCCAACTGCACAGGGGAGACACGAGACCAGAGTGCTAGGGTTTGGGGGGAAATGGGTCGATTCGATCAGGAGAGAGAAGAGAGGGCTATTTAGAGATCCACCTTATCGGGCTTGCGGGTGTGGGTCGGGTGGCGCAAGAGGTAGCATGTAGCGAGCGTGGGACGGGGCTCTGCGGAGGCGGGCGAGGCGGGCTGACACGGCCCAAAACGCACCTAAGGCAATCACCTAGGCTAATTGGGCTGGAGTGAGGCGACTTTGGGCCACCTCACCTCACATTTTTGCTTAGGCAATCACCTCAGGCGATTTTGATAACATAGGGGAGCACATCAGCAGAACCTTCCGGCTGCACCGGTGGCACCAGTGGTGGTGGTGGTGTCCCTTCCTGGCGGCGACGTTGGCATCTCTGCTGGGCTGGGGCAGACCCGACTGGTTCTGCCGTCGGCTCCTCTCTGGTTGGAGGGCATTTGGCAGTATGCAAGCAAGAGGAAATCGCATGGCCCTGCAGATGGCAACTGGTGCAGTACTTCTGCAGGGATGGAACCGGACCTGCTGCCAGTAGCCTTTAGAACCTATCCCGATCCAGATGCAACTCGGATGGGGCTGGAGAACATCCAGCTCAATGCAGGCATAAGCTGCCACTGCGTTGGTGAGCTGGGAAGTTCGCAAACCCTCCTGGAGGATGGCGCCGACGTTCCTAGCAATGGCCTGGATGCATGGTTCGTGGAACGGATTGGGCCTCAACGCTGGGATCTCGATCGAGGTGGGGACCGCCGGAGGCTCTTTGCCGCATTCAAAGTCCGGATGCCACCGGAAGAACTTGAACAAGTATCCCTTAATGTGCTACTGAGACTGGAGCAGGAGCTTCGGGCAGTTGCCCTCCGTTGTGCAACGGATCAGAAGGTACCAGTTATCCAGGGGGCCCATAACAAAATCACCGTTGAGGCCTAGATGTTGGACCAACCAGGACTTAATCTCAGGAAACGGGGGATGGCCGTATGGTGTTTTTGCGACTAGTGCGAACTGGAACAGACCCAAGGTCACCTGGATCTCCTCGGCCGTGAAGAACACTGCCGGCTCACCACTATCTTTGAAGGCCGGTGGGTGAGCAGGAAGCGTGACTGCCGGGAAGGGGTTTGCCTCAGCAACAGCATGTGCGTAGCTCCTTGGTGGAGCCGGCGCTGGAGGTGTCATTAACCGAACACATTGTTAGCATTGTGATCTGTCTCCTTCTTGCTTACTGAAGTTGTTGAGGAGTTAGACAGAGGAATACATTGGCCACCACACTATTGCGAAGCAAACGGATTAATTTTTTGTGTAGCTTAGCTCATCACACTTACTCTTATCTCAATCTATGGTAAATGTTCTTCATGGCCCTTTTTATTTGAAATCGTGAGTATATGGTTTGGGTCATGATAGGTCCCTTGTGCTGGAATGCCCCACAAGAAAAGAAAAAAAAAGATCCTCCTGAAACATGTGACTTGCTTGCATTCTAGATGCAACACTTCCTTATCCTTTCTGTTTTATCTACTTTTCCAGATGGCAATTGATAATTCCCATTCATTTTGTACTTTTTTCTTCCTAAAAAATCTTTACCACAAATTGCCTTCTCCTTAACTTTTAAGTATATATGTGGTTTTATTTTGGATTCTATCAGCATAGACCCTTTACCTACTGCAAAAGTTTTCCTTCTCCATGTTCTGGTTTGATTAACATGGGCAGATTCATTTTCTCATTCTTAGGTTGCGAGCTTGGAGACATATGGGACTTTGGGTGCTATAGTGAAGAGCCGAACAGGCATGAGGCAAGTTGGTTTTCTCACAAACAGACATGTTGCTGTCGATTTGGACTACCCAAACCAGAAGATGTTTCATCCTTTGCCTCCTAATCTTGGACCTGGAGTTTATCTTGGTGCTGTAGAGAGGGCAACATCTTTCATTACAGATGATCTTTGGTATGGGATATTTGCTGGAGCTAACCCAGGTAACATAGTTATGGATTATTCTTCTCATGTTATGTATTATTTGCCTCATGTCACCAAAATTATGTTTACTTATGCAAATGCCAGAACAATTGTGGCATGCATCTTCCATTGTGAACAAAGAGTTCTTGCAAATGAGTACATCTAGTTGTCAGAGTTTTACTTGGCCTAGTTTTGGTGTCAGAACACATGAAAGCTGACACCAAAACTAGGCCAAGTAAAACTCTGACTTTATTTCTTCAAAGGAAGTTATTTTAAAGCGTGATAATTCTTAGGATTTCAGACAACTTGCGGCCACTCTTATTTCAGTTTACCAGTGCTTCTTTCTCTCTTTTTTTGCCCCTTGTCTTTGCTTTGTGACTGGATATGCAGTGTTCTGATTCCCAAACATACTTGTTATCTTCCACTGCACCTTCAGAGACTTTTGTGCGAGCTGATGGGGCATTCATTCCATTTGCTGATGATTTTGACATCTCAAATGTTATCACATCGGTTAAAGGAGTGGGTGATATTGGAGAAGTCAAGCGCATAGATTTGCAGTCTCCAATCAACAGCCTCATTGGAAGGCAAGTGGTGAAGGTTGGAAGGAGCTCTGGTCTAACCACTGGGACTGTAATGGCATATGCGCTTGAATACAATGATGAAAAGGGAATATGTTTCTTTACAGATTTTCTTGTTGTGGGTGAGAATCAACAAACATTTGATCTTGAAGGGGACAGTGGAAGTCTCATCATTTTGACAGGACAGGATGGGGACCAGCCACATCCAATTGGGATTATATGGGGTGGGACGGCCAATCGTGGCCGATTGAAGCTGAAAAGTGGACATGAACCGGAGAATTGGACAAGTGGTGTTGATCTTGGACGGCTTCTTGATCTTTTGGAACTTGATCTTATTACAAGCAATGAATCTCTTCAAGGTACTGATTTGTTCTTTTCAAGTCATAGCCATGTAGAACCAAGCTGGTTATCACGAGCTGACCATTGAGCTTGGTGAACTTTTTGATGTTGTTATCATCTAACCAGCTTTTTCTTCTTCTTCTTTTGTAAATGATCTTTTATCAAAGAGGCGGTGCAAGAGCAGAGAAATGCTATGGCAGCAGCTATCGATTCCACTGCATCACAGGCAGAAGTGGATACACCTACAAAGGAAACACCTGGTGACATTTTTGAACCGCTAGGTTTCAACATCCAGCAAATTTCAATTGATGCACCCCCTGGCCCAGACATGAATGCATGTTTTACAGATGAGTTTCATGTGGATGGAATTGAGGTCGGCACAAATGTTGAAGAGCATCAGTTCATTCCAAATTCTCCAATACATCGAAACCAGGAAGGGAGTCCTGAACTGAGGAGTCTTTCTGCATTGAGAAACGCATCTGATGAGGATGGTTCTGTTTCTTTGCATTTAGGAGAGAGAGAATCTAAGAGACAACGTTCTGACCCTACACTTAACATGGAACCCCAGAAATGAAAGGATTCCAAGCTATTGAGACCATTATGTTGCTTTCAAGAGGCTAAGTGAAGTACTTAAGTTTGACATCAATGCTCCTCGTTTCTGAACAAACCAAAAAGGTGTCCTAGGAAGATGAAATTTGCTGGGGACCCTTTAACCAGCAACAGGCAAATGTAGAATTGCTGACCAGAAAATATAACAGTGAACGGGGCTATTTTCTACCATCTCCTTTGGGGATGTTGGAAAATGATTCTTCCAGGAGAGCTCCCAAAGGTCAGCCTTCCAGTTAGTCCAATGGTCCTGTAGTTTTGCATGTTCAGTGTTTTACAGATACGCCAAACTCTGGTATTAGACTATTTTGGGTTGATCTTAGTTCTAATCAATCCCATCCTTCCTCATTATGCCTTGAAGGATAAAATTTAATTTTGCTGCTTGTATATTCCACAAGGACTATAAATTAAAGCAGCAAATGAGTGTTGTTCGCTTTAGAAAATTTGGGAAAATGGACATTTGCAATATCTGAGTTTATTGTGGGAAAACATGGACGCATGCTTTATCATTTGCCTGGGATTTGTTTGCCATGTGTGATGAAGTTAACTTGATAGAGGCTGTGGAAAATGAGCCCCTGTACTACTGTTATCCTTCTTTCTCTCCGAATAAAATTTTCAAGCACTGAAGACTCTGTTCTGAATGCTCAGATTCTGTGTGGTGAAGTAATTGTTCATCAATAATCATAACTGGGAGGGAAATGAAAAATACCCACTTATTCATACAGACACGAAATATCTAATAATATGTGATGAATGGCAGAATGACATTATCCATATTATGCATGTGAAACATGGAAGCTTTCCATAAGTTCATCTTTTCTGCTCTTCCATTTTGTCATGGACCTACACATGCCTTTGTTCATTTGTCTAGCCGCTGAAAGTATGACTGCGTGTATGCGAATGACAAACTTGAGGCATAATAAACGAAACTGAACTGATGTTTGCACCTCACTTCATTTGATAATGGATAACCGTGGACAACTAGAACTAGTATTATATGGTGCCGTGGATGTCATCCTAAACTTCTCCTGACATCGGCCAAATTGAACGAGGTGGATGCACATTTAAATGCCTTCAGCTGTTCTAATTGTCGTCTTTGGTAGGCCTGACAAAGTTGATATTGTCTCCCTTTTTGTTTTAGTTAATAGAGTATCTCGTTGCTGTTCAGAGGCTGTGGGGATAAGGCTTCAAGATTCACCCTCTATCTTCCGTTGAACTGTCATGTATGCATATTTTTCATAGTTTCCCATTTTAACCTTTTAAAGAAGAATCCTTAGAATATTTTGCTTCCGTAATGTTCTCTGCTTGAGATGATATCTATTGATTTATTTTTTCTAACATTCCAGTTTTTACTAAAGAAATAGCACTTTGTGGGCAACTGTGGGGAGGGAATTACCACACCAAAGGGTCTTTGGCCCCCTTACCTCATTGGTTCTAGACTTACCAAAAATGAATCCAGCTGATGCCATTTTTGTAACTGCAGAGTCGTCGGTATCAAATCCAATCACAGGACATAAATGCAGGGTGGGCACCAATCCTGATTCCTGAGTTCATGCGGTCCAAGAGATGTTTGACCTGCCTGGGGCTCGGGCTTCTGGTGATTTGGGGGTGGGGGTGGGGGTGTTTACTCTTGGTATTAAAAAGGAAAAACGAAAAAAAGGAGAATCAAGTGGTTTGTGACACTAATGTTGGTTCAACACTTCCCAAATGCCCATGGACTTTGTTCTGCACTGGTCTACCAGAGGTCAACGCAGTTTTCGGAAGCTTGCCCTTGCACAGACCCACTGGCCTGGCCGCCTCAGAAACAGGCATACCAGATGTCTGCTGGTAAGGTCCCCGGGGAGCTTTCGCTCCTTATTTAAATGCCCTTAAGAGTATGGTGGACTAAAGTTAAGAGTATCAATGGTGCAACAATGCTAAGGACATCATTCCACAACATGCCGCAACATGTCAATAACCAAGTTCTAGGGGTTGATATGCAGCTCTACATTTCTGATGCTATCTTATACTATACCAAAAAACTGGGAACAAGATCTTAACTGTTCTTCTATGATGCATGTATAGAAACATCTCAATTCTCCTGTAGCAAGATATATATATATATATATATATATATATATATATGTATGTATTCAGGTCAAGCATGTACAGAATCTAAAAGGATATAGAAAATGACAAAAAAACCACCTTAACGGCGAGACACCCTCCTCACCACCTGACCGGGGACTCTACCATGTTATGCCACCTGATCATTTTAAAACATTGGCCCTGAATAGATTCAAAGAACACCTCAAGTTATGTATTATTCTTGTAGACAATGGAGACTCCTAACTACTTTTATCTGAAAAAGTGGACAGTATCATAAATTTACAAAATAAAAATGAAGATCACAGTGAAGGAGAACCGATTAAAAAAGGTTCAGAGTATCAAAAAAACAACCCCTTCCAAAAAAGCCAACAGGGTACACCGAACGCTCGCCCAACCTCTGATCTACTCTCCTGCATTTACCCAAGGCCTCTCGCACAACATATCCTTTTCAAAAAGAAGAGCTCCCTCTTCCCAACCCTGGATTCTTTGCTGACTGCCGCAATGGTATTTGACAAAATTTGCGTGTTCCTCTCTCCAGCAGACAGTGGCTTTGCTTTCTAGAGTCGAATGATGGGAATCCTTGCCCCTTTGACCAGAAACTATATACTCACGTCTGTAAGAGAGATGGGAACACGGGATCATCTCCAGGCTCAAGCTCCTCCTTCACAGCTCCCCCGAAGCCATTCTAGGAAACCATTCCACCTTCTCTTTCTTCATAGGCAGAAGTGCATGAGTAAAGCAAAATCAGTGATCTTCTGAGCTGCCAAAAGGAGAGATGTCCACATCCCTTAGGATGGTTGACACCGCAGCTGGAAGTGAACTTTGGGCGTCGACCTTCAAATCCAGCGTATTCCCCGGGGTACTCCTCCGGCAAAGACGCACCAGCTGCAAGTAAAACAATCCATCGGCTGGTGATGACTCTGCTGCTGAGGCCTTGTAATTACTAATAGGGAGCAGTCCATCCAACTTTTTCATTCTCGCATTAACTCACTTTCTAGTCCCTCTTCTGTAGTTTTGTCTCTGTCGTGACAATATAGTTTTGACATCTTCTAAATCATCATCATTGCCCACCATATTTCGGCTGATTTTTTTTTGAAAGAGAGTGGATTGTAGTGCCACTAAATTTTATAGCTAAAGAGACGAGGTGAGCTGATTGGCATCTGTGTCCTCGACTCTACCATGTCTGATATTTATGTTCATGATGTATTCACATCCTTTTTCATCACGTTCTGGGGCCTTCAAAAATGCGACCACATCTCTTCATTGGTGCTCGTCAGTTAAAAGTTCATTCATTTGATTTACTATCTCTTCTTATCTTCTCACACATCCACATAGATGATCTCACTTCAGTCACCTCTATCTTGTTAATATGCTTGTTCTTGTCAATTCAACACTTCACCTTGTGCAATATAGAGTTTTGGTGGTTGTTTTATAAAACTTTCCATTCTAGTCGGCAGGGATATGTTGATCAGAATTCACAAGTACTCTGGAATTAGCTCTTCTATGTTTTAGTTTAAGAAATTCTAGGTTTACAGGTGATATCCCTGTTTATGTATCTATTTGATCCAATGACTGAACTTGGATCCTAGAAATGTCCGTTCTGATGGAATATGCACGTTTTCCTCTTTTTTTTTTTTTCCTTCTCTACTAAAGTGACACCTATGTATGTGCTGGCCCAGTACAATAGCAATCAAGAGAGGGGTGAATTGATTGTCCCACTAAAAATTCACGCCCAAGATTGAAATTAAAAACAATGAGTGGACTTAAACCGAATGAAACTCAATTAGATTAAACCAATTTGATTCAATTAGTTGTGGATGGGAAAATATGATATGCAATATTCTCTAGAGCAACACACAAGATATATTTCTATCCACCGAAGCCAAGAACGTGTATGGTTAACAGTAAGATCAAAAGCGCAGCAAGACAAATCGCATAAAAGCACACCACAGGCAAATCACTGCACAAAAGATTTTTTAGGTGGTTCGGATGCACCCGTGTGCAATCCTACGTCCACCCCTCACAACTCGTGAGAATTTCACTAACTTGAAACCGGCTATAATATAGCCAACCACACACGCGGAGAACAAAGTCTCCACCACACACACACACGCAGACTAAGTCTGCAACACACAATGCACAACCGTAGGCACCCCTGCGAAGATCAAAATCTCCGCACACACGCACAGTAAATCTCTGAAAATGATGATCAGTGTATGCTCCAATAACTACAAATAAACCCACAAAATAAGAAAGCGAAAAGGGATATGGTTTCCCCCTTAAATATAGATGAAATGCTCTCCAACTCAGCAGCTTCTCGATGATCCAAGTGCTCCGAGAGGTAGAGGATGAATGGAAGAAGCCTTTAGTATGATCAATCCACCTTGGAAACCTTGGGAAGACCTTCTCCAGCCTTGGCCACGTTCACCTCTGGTCTCACCCTCTCTTCTTCTTCCTCTTCCTCTTCCTCGTTTTTCTTGTTCTCCAAGCTTCTTTTTCTTCCAATCTCGTATATATGCCTAAAAGAGATAATTCAAAGACCAAATGACCATTAAAGCCCTTCTAGATACAACCCAAGCCTTTCTCCAATGATAGACCATAAAAGGAGGGTACAAAAGTCAATTTAGGAGGCCATAGGAAAGCCCCACAAGCAGCCCATGCGCAGTTCGCCCAGAACACGTGCGTTGCGTAAAGACATCGGTCGACCGGTTTAACAAAACAGTCGACCGGCCTATGAACAAGGGGGGTGGGCTGGTGAGCGTCGGTCGACCGGCTTGATCTTTCGGTCGACCGGAATTTCTTGTGTCTTCAATTTTCTCGCACTGCCGCTAATCAGTCGACTGGTTGCCTTCATTGGTCGACCGAAATTTCTCTAGGTTCCATTTTTCTGCAGGATTCTTCTACTGGCCGGTTTTGGTCGACCGGCCTTCCTCATTGGTCGACCGAAGCACTTGCAAAACATATAAAATAAGTGAAATCAGGAAGCATTCATGCTAAATGATGCCACCTTATCTTAAACCAATGTCTTGGTGCCTTTTAGAGCTCTTTAACCTGTTGAGCAGTAAAGATGTGATCAAATAGATGATTTTTAATCAAGAACTTCACCAAACATGACATGAACCTCATGAAGCCACATTCAACATCATATTCAACACTCATTCTCTTACATTCACATTCAAAGCCATTCACATCAAGCATTGAAACACATTGAGAGCTATAAATATTTGCAAACCCACAACTCATCCTCAAATCATGAACCATTGACATAAAGATGTCATTATCAAAAAATAGTTCATTATCAAAACACAGTACAATCTCCACCTTTTTGATGATGACAAAATTTTATTGTACTTTAAAACACAGTTCATGAACATGAAAGACTCATAACCATTTGAATTCACTTTCAATCAAAATTGAGCAAATGAATTAGAATAGAGAGCACCACACCATAGAGCACCGTCAAATAAGCAATAAAAATCAGGATTTCTCCCCCTTTGGCATAATAAAAAAGGGTTATCAGAAACACTTAAACATGCATCCGTGCCATTCAGAAGATCATGTAAACATTGAGCAGAAGGTTTGCAATCCAAACACTGTAAAGAAGTGTTGCATATTACATGAGTAGACATCACACATGAGCTGGACTAGAAGTGGACTAAAACTGGACTTATGAAAAGAAAGATAATGCTTGCAAGCAAGCACACATGCACACTAAAGCACACATAAGTAGCTAATATATAAGAAGGATAAGAAATAACAATGGTAGATTGTTTGTGACCTAAATTAAATCATCGAGGAGGAGGATCATGACGGTCGGTAAGATAAGCCCAAAGATCTTTATATAGGTTGTTTTGCGTCTCCAGTTGTTGTTGAATGTTGTTTAGAGAAGCGAGATGTTCTTTATATTGCTCTTACTAAACCTAAGAGCTATAATTCTGAGCCATCCTCTCCAAGTCTTGTCTTGCATTCTCATCCTCGGAATATGTGAAGTCAATGATTCATAACAATGACAAAGATACATGCGCATATCTTTTAGAGTTGAGACAAGACATCAGTGACTGAAAAATCATTTGTTTTTTTCAGCAAATATTTGCTCTGTATACATATCCTTAATGGTATCCATGTGGTTATTTGAAACCCTTTTCTTTTGTAATGTTCACCAACCGTTATCCAGGGACACCCTATGTGCTTTCCCAAGAGTGTTTGTCTAAGTAGGAGGATTGTGTCATTGGTTGATTCTTTCTAATATCGAACCGAATTTTATTTCCTTCTGCCATTTTCCTTAATGTTGCCTCTGCCGTGCTTTTCCATGACTTGGTAGAGCAGCAACTCGTGACATCTCTCTTACTCTTATTATGTAATGCTTTTATAATGACCATCCTCCACACATCCGACATCTTTCAATGTCTTCAAGATATGATTGAAAAACTTTGTGAACGAAGACACCAGCGTCTACATTTGCTTTCAAACATCGATATAGGGATGCCAGTTAGCCGACTACAATTTCCTTCTCCATTGAGTTTGCTAATGCTTAATTGTCTTCTCTTGGATTTTATGGCAACAGATAAGAAGTCCTATACAATCAATCATGGGCACGATCCAAGCCAGCAAACGTCACAGAGTCCATCTATTTCAGTAACTTCTAAGAAACCTCATCAACCTCTTTTTCATCTCTACTTTTCACCAAAAGTCTCTGATCTTCATGTTTAAAGACACCAAACGTAAACTGAGGTCTTCACCTATATCCCATCTTCCATTTTGGGTTCCGGCTCTTCCAGATGCTCCAACACACACCGCACGTGGATGCAAAGAGACAATTTTAGCCATACCCCTGCGGCCATGGTCCACAACACTCCGGGCAAAATTATATGTTGCAAAAGGAGCATCTGAGTGTCGCTGTCCATCTTCCATTTCTGATGATAAACTCTCATAACAACACATTTCTGCGATAACGACAACCAAATGAAAGCCCTAACTTTTCAAGTGAGACTTTTAGTTTCCTTCAACAGAGAATTCTCCTCCGTTAGAGCTTCGTCAAAGCCACGTTGTCCACCGCTTCATCTTCTTTGAGAGCTGTGTGTAAACGGCTAAACCAGCTGGCAGTCCCATTCTGAATTTTTCATAGCAATCACTGACAAGTTGCCATTGAACGACACTACTAGAGTCGATAAAGCGTCGAGAACCTCTCCCTTTTAAGAGAATGAAAGTTCCCTGCCCCCTCTTTCCCACCCAGAAAATATTTCAATCCTAATAGTGTTTAGCAATCACTGACAAGTTTACCATTTCCCGCTTTAACAAGGAGGCCCTTCTCCACCCTTTCCAAGGCGGTGAATTGCCGCCGTAGTTGTTGTCCATCTAGAAGTGAAAATTTGAGGATACTTTGTAATGTTTTGGTTTGAATCACCAATTTCCAGAAGGCCTTCTGTTCAGTACACAGTTCCAAAGCCATTTGCCAACTATAAAGCAGCAACTGGCATTGGTTGATGCAATTGGGGATACAAATGGCTGTGTTGGAGTAAGAATTATCTGAGTAATATTTCCAAGTTTCCAAAAGCTCTTTAAAAGGATTTGTGCCACCTGCTTTGTTTTTTTGTTTTTTGTTTACCCCCCCCCCATGCCTTATCTTAGTTGCCGTTTGGAAACAAGATGGAAGAAGTGATCTTAACAAAAATCAGATTTTCTGGCACAATGAGTAAATACCTCAGCTTTTCATCATTATGTCTCTTTGAAGTTGGTGAGAAGAGTTATATTGGTCTTTTTTTTTGCATGAAAACTATTATTAAATAAGAATTTATAAAAAAATTACACTTAAATGATATTTATATATTATTTTAATTAACACTATTAATATATATTTTTTATAAATACACTTCTAATAATAATTTTCATGCAAAAATCTCGTAATATAATCGGTGCGTGCTGTGATTTGACCAAAGCATCCATCCCCATGCACTTCAGTTTTTGTCGATCGCGCGCGAATGGCGCACTGGGGTCCCGGGTTCGACCCGGCGGGTGCTTAAATAATCTTAGTAAATATACCAAGCTATATAGGTAACTCTCTATAAATAGTTACAATAAACGTAGCTAACTCTTTAAATAATTATAATAAATATCAATATCAAAATTATCCGATTATATCCGATATCTGCTCCAACTCCCCATGTTGTCTACTTTAGAAATATCCACTCCGTATCCAGATCATAAATGAAGCGGATACGAATTGTCCGTTTAAGCAATACACACGGACAGATGATGCGGAAACAAACAGATCCGCTGCGTATCCGCTAGCTTTTGCAGCCCTCAAGTGGGAGTTGTTCCCATGTTGCAAACGCTACCTTAATCTCCATCCCCGAGACACCGCTTTAAAAGGTGGAAAACTGTTAAATGGAGGCTGACTTCCGAAGACCCAACGGGTTGGGACAAGGATATGCCTATTTTTATTCCATTATTCTTCCCCACGTGATTTTATCCCAGGTGTATTTTTTCTTTGAGTAAAGTTTTGGTGTCAAGTGTCTTATATATTTTTAATTTTTTTTTCTGAAACGACTCTCAAGATATTCTAAATTGTCGTACAAGTCACGTCACCGCTTAATTATCTAAAAATTAAAAATAAAATACATTATTTTTTTTAAAATGAGCCTTATACTATTCATTTGATTTATTTTTTTAGATAATTCAACGATGACGTCAATTGCACGACAAGTTAAAATATCTTGGTACCCACTTTAAAAAAATTTCAAAAAAAAATATAAAGCATTACATATTCAGCAGCACTCTTGGGTGTGCAGCAAATCTTTTCTTTTATATGCTTCACATGGGGTCATGGGTTGGGGCCATGAATAAGTCAGGTGGCCCTCTTGTCCGTAATAACTGAAAACAGATCCAATAAAGAAAGGTTGATTTGTTTGTGTTGAATAAGTCAGGTGGCATCTCTTTCTCAGAGATTTTCATCTCGAGTATCAACCCTAAAGTCTGTCATTGAGGTCTTAAGGGTGTGGCCTCCATACTTGTATAGAGGTTGTAATTCTCAGTTTCGTAGTCTGAGAGTGAAGTTGAGGTATTATTTTATTTTATTATAGTGGATTGGATTTGTTCCTTTTCTCGATTATAGATTTTTTGCATAAATCCTATAAGAAATCTATGTTGTATTTTATTCTTACACTCCTATATTTTGTGCTTGTGTGGTTGCCAAGCTCATCCTCAGTCGTTCACGTGGACGGAAAAATGTCAATTTTCCCAACACGGTGGTATCAGAGCTCGGTCATCACATTTTGGATCGCGTGAGACGAGATGGATGCAACTGTCGGTAAGATGATGTCACTCAATGGTAGCAATTGAGTGATATGGAAGGTCAAGATGGAGGACATCCTTTACTGCAAGGATCTCTATACACCCATCGAGGGTGTCAAGCACAAGCCAAAAGAAATGTCGGAAGCCGCATGGAAGCTCCTAGATCAAAAAGCAATTAGCATCATTCGACAGTGGTTGGATGATAGTGTATTCCACCACGTATCGGGTGAGACAACTGCAAAATCTCTGTGGCAGAAGTTTCATGATCTCTATGAGAGAAAAACTGTAGGCAACAAAGCATTCTTAATCCGACAATTGGTCAACCTTAAGCTAAAAGAGGGGAGTTCAGTTGCTGAACACTTAAATGAAGTGTAGAGTATTGTAAACCAATTGTCTGAATGAAGATGATGCTTGAAGATGAGTTGCAAGCTTTATTGCTACTTAGTTCCTTGCCTAACAGTTGGGAGACCTTTATAGTCTCTCTAAGTAATTCTGCTCCAGATGACGTGCTAACTCTAAAGCACGTGACCAGTAGCCTCCTTAATGAGGAGATAAGAAGAAAGTCATCGTTGGGTGCCTCAACTTCACAGATCTTGACAACAGAAGATCGTGGTAGAATAAGGTACAAAGACAAAGTCCGTGGAAAAACAAAATCAAGATCAAAGTCCAGATCTAGAATCATTGGTAAATGTTATCATTGTGGTATTCCTGGACACAAGAAGATCGGCTGTAGAAAGTTAAAAGAAGAGAAAGATCAAAAGAGAAAGACTGAAGAGAACGGAAAGGACAAGGAGGTTGATGCGGGTCGGACACACGACCTGGGACTCTAGCTTGCGATCGTCCTTATGCGAGGGAAGACGTGGACCGTGCGCGGTTGAGAAACCGGCGGTGAGTCTCGGGTATCGGCCTTTCCGCGTTAACTCGGATCGAGTCACGGGACGGTACACTCAATCTCGCTCTCTCGCAGCGGTGATAATAGAATAACAAGCTAGAAACCTACACTCGCAGCGGCATTCAAAGCTATACAAGATAAGCAAATGCGATAAAGAGTGGGGAGCGAGTGTACCTCCACGCTCCGGGCGTGGGGAAGACGTTCCCGGCCAGTTACGGTAACTCCCGGTAACAACAGTTAAAAAATTTAATTACAGCAGTAATTCCATTGCCCACTCCATGCAGGGAGGTAAAGGGCTACAAGTGGGGCCTGGGAGGACCGACCCTGGGTTGACAGGCAGCAATCTGGAGGCGCTTTTGGGGCGAACTCGGCTTGCTGGTCCGACTCGGCACTATTGCAACTCGGTGCTGCGTCAACTCGGTTGCTGACTCGGTGGGCAGCAAGGTATGGATTTCAAAGGAACGCTGCCTTCCTGGGATCTTCTGAAGGCGCCGCTTGGCTGGGACGGTGGAGGGATGTCTCTGATCGACTCCCCGAAGGGGCGACTCCTGAAGTTGACTTTGATATTTATTTCTGAATTTTCTCCCGGACTGAGTTGTGCTGGCTAAATTCGATCTGCTCTGCACACCTTCACGAAAAGAATTCCTACGACCAGATCCGATGTCGAATTGATGCACAAGAGGTACTGATGGATAGAGGACTCAGAGATCTACAACATATATTTTTGGTGGGTCCATCCACAGAACAAATTAAAATTAAAAATGACTGCAAACTGCCTTTTGTTTCTGACCCGGACTGACAGACACACAAGACAGAGATGAACCTGCCTGAAACAGACCTTTGACCGAGGGCTAAATGATTTTTTTTGACTCAAAGAAAATTATGGTGGAAGGGGGTATACGTGGGGAGCACTAGAGAATTTTTGTGGATTTTTAAAAATTTTCTAAGTGGGTGGAGAAATTACAACAAGGAGACTCTGTCCCGTAGATCTACAAAAGGGTAGATTACTGAGAGGACAAACAAAAATACGGAAAAAACATCAAATGGACTCCAAATGACACGAAATTTTAACTAGAGGTTAGGGAAGATGGACAGAACAAACCCTCAAAATAAGGACTCAATCAGACAACACAAACCAGAGATACAATTTTGGAGGAGAGGTTCTATCCTGATGGAGACAGAACTCCGATGACGGTGGCGGCGGCGCGACGGCGGTGCGATGGCGGCGGCGGCGGTGGTAGAAATAGAATTCAGAGGGGCTAAGGAGAAGATAGAAGAGAATCACACCTAAGATTTAGCAGAAATCTATCTGCAAGAGGGGGAGAGAGAGAGGAACAAGGGCACACCCTTCAATGGCTCAAGCCAATTTCACAAATTTTCTTTATTAATTCTCTAATGACACTATACATAGGCTTATATAGAGAATGGCAAGGGGTGGGGGGCTGAGAAGTTCATGAGAAAGAGGCCATTTTCTTCCCCCATGTGGTCAAAAACCCAAAATAAATAAATTACCTATGGAGGGGGCACTCCTTTGACTAGGTAGGTAAGGTAGGTGGCCTCTCTTTGACATTTTCAACCACTTGTCTCCCATATGTCCAATTGACCTTCTAGATGCCACCTAGGACTTTGACCAGCCCCACATGCACCCATATGGCTTATGTGGACCAATAAGGAAGGAGTGAGGGCTCCCTTGCTGGACCTACTGACATTTTGCACAAAAACCCAAACAATCCAAGGGAATGACACATTGACTTATAAAGCCTTACAATTGCACATATACTTTCCCAAGGATATAAAAGTAAATAAAAAGACTCAAATATAAAATAAAAAGTCAGTGCTCGGCGTCGATTCCCATCAGAGGTTGCAGCAACTGTGTCAGATGAAGGAGTAGTAGTTCTTCTCTCTAATGGTGGAAATTATCTTACAATGGAGAAGGGTGACACAATCTGGATTTTAGATTATGGAGCATCCTATCATGCTACACCGTGTCCGCATCTGTTCTCATCATATAGAACATGTGATTTTGGTGTTGTACATATGGGCAACACGGACACTTCAAAGATTGTGGGGATATGAGATGCCTATGTTGAGCCTTACACATGATGTTGACTCATTCTTAAAGATGTGAGACATGTTCCAGACCTTAGGATGAATTTGATGTCTACAGAAAAGTTAGGTGTGAAGTCCCGCGATCAAAGACACCCAAGAGGGGGGTGAATTGGGTGTATACAAACTTTTAACAAACTTATGCCCAATACAAATAGGAGAGAATAATAGCCGTAATGAATTCCAAGACTATATGAAAACTATGAGATCTAATAGAATCTATCGCACTCAACCGATCTTCGGTACGATGGCGGAGGTGAGAATCCGGAGATTCAACTCACGCAAGATGTTATCTTCCTGACAAGGTTTGCCTTGTCGATCTGAACCCAACTTTTAATATACCCAAAATCTAGTATGGAAACGATAAATTATACTAGATCTAACACAAACAATGCAACCAAAAACTACACGTGTGCTGCACAGAATGGGGATAGAGGAAAAGGAACAAACCACACAATGGACAGAGATTTTTAGGTGGTTCGGATGCAACAACGTCAACCTACGTCCACGCCTCACGATCTGTGAGGATTCCCACACTATCTTGTAAAGGGTTACAAGATCAAAACACACACACGTACGTGAGGAGTTCGGAACTCCCACAAAGGTGTACAAGCACAGAATCACAAAGAGATGTGAAGAGATAGATACACACCTACACACACACGGATCTGCGTAGATCCACACACAGACAAGTATTCAGATATTACAAGAACACACACTTGAATCTGAAATAGAGATCGAATAGAAGACACAAAGTAAAAACTTCAGATTCAAGCTCCCCCTTAGTTGATGAAGAAGATTTTGGATGTAGCTTGATCTCCACTTGGCTTGGGGTTGATCTGCTCCAGATGTCGCTTGGATCACTTGAAGATGGATGAAGAACTTCCTTCCCAGAGCACTGTTCACGGCTACAGTAGTAGCAGTCTTCTCTTCCCTTGATAGCCTCCTTGAGCCTCCTTGGATGATTAGGGTTTATTGCCCCAAAGAGATGTTTTTATAACTCTTAAATGGTCAAGAGACAAGACAGGAACCAGATCCACAAAATATGAAAAGTTTGGTGGCTTTGGGATTAAACAAATCCAAGAAGAGGGGCTGTCACGCCCCGACGCGGAATATCGGGACTAACAGTAGAAAACGTTAGAATGATAACATGCTAAGCTAAGAATTAACATAACGTCATGAACAGAAATAACTCCAAATCTATTACAATAACCATCAAACCGACTTAAACATAATCAAGCATAACCTCAACTTGACTCCATTACAATAACTATCACAAGCTCTAAGGCATAGCTAGATGTAAAACAACTATAACAATCTCAACATATCTACTAGCTGATACACTCCAAGTCATCACTCTGACCCATTCCCATCCCATCTGTGAATCTTCACCTGAGCTGCCTGGAAAGGGGGAAAAATAACTATATGAGCGAACGCTCAGTAGGTAACAACATGCAAGTGTAAGTAATTAACCAATTAATTACATGTTTACATGAAACGGAAAGAAAAGAAATGACAATCGGATGAAACAACATAAAAAGAAAGTGCTAAAGAATGAAATGGAATAATAATATGGCAGGATGATATAACCACAAGAATTCAAGTTTATGAACAATATAAATAACATGAAATTGTAGGAAATTGGCCAATAAGCAAGAATATAACCAAGTCGAACACGATTCAAGTAAAAGATTAAGAGATCATTGTCATAGACATCACGCTAGTCATGCACTCGGTGCAATACCTCACCATGTCATTACAAACTCCCATGGGCACAAGTACTTTTTGGGCGCTCTCCCCAGGACCAGACCGGGCCCCTATGATGCGTTGGCATTGATTTATTGGATCCAAGATCCCAAGTTGTCTAGACTTTAATCAAGTTAAAATAGCCAATTACAATCAAGTACAAACTTACCTCGGAACATCCCAAGGCTAAGTTGAAGAGATACTATCCAGAATTTCTGTCCAGGAGTTCAAGTTATCAAGAACCATGATGTTCTTGGACTCAAAACCATAACACACGGAGAAAACTCGTCTCTGGATGATATGCGGTCACTACTGGGCCGCTCAAGCACTTGTGCGGTCAACTCTGGGCCGCACTGAATAGGAACTGGGTTGGGTTCAGCCTTCGCGAGGTCAAGGTTGAACGGCTGGTTAAGGGCCGCTCTTCAATATGAACGGTAATTCTTGGGCCGCACAAGGCCAGAAGTTCATAAAATCGAGGACAAGATATGCGGTCCTGACAGAGCCGCTCATTAATTGAACGGTCCATTAAGGGCCGCCTGTCAGATGTACGGTCCATTACTGTCCGCACAACACAGGGCCTAACAATAATCTAGAAATTCCCCCAAGTGGGCTCCCGGGCTGCCATAGGTAGGGTGGAACTGAACCAGAGTCCAGCCCACTATCTGCTGGTCGGCCTAGGGTCTACTGGGCTGATCAAATCAAGAATTGGCCGAAGATGGATCAAGGATAATCGGCCAAAACTAATTGACATTAGCCAGGGATGAACGGTCGCCAGAGGGCCGTTCAGGGTGATATGCGGTCCACTAACGGCCGCGCATGTCCCTGTCTGTCCAATTCGGACTAACTCAACTCACAACAATTTGATTGGGTCCAAGTTCAAAATCTAGGGGATAATAATGGTTCAAGATTAACAGTTCAGGTCTAAGGTTATACCAAGTGTAAACCTAATAGCCATTTCAATTATAAATGATTCACAATTTAGATTGACATTCATTGGAAAGATGAATCAAGATCAAGCTCTAATTAAATAAATCAGCAAGAATTATTTACTGTCATAAATTACAGTTTATTAGGTGTGTTGCTAACATGCCATTTCCCACTAATCTACTAACATAACATGCTGAAATGACAATTTAATCTTTTCTGTTATAGATATACGGTCACAGACAGGCCGCTCATGCCCCCTCAGGTCCGAAGGCCTGCTGGAGATGGACGGTCGGTAGGTTGCCGCTAGGCAGGATGTGCGGTCTGGAACTGGCCGCAGGACAGACATGCTGTTAGGATTCGGCCGCACGTTCCAAGGAAACGATCAGAGATAGAAACCGTATACGGTCAACAACAGGCCGCCTGTCTTGGATATGCGACCTATCGTGTGGCCGCACAAGTCCAGACAGTTTGCTGCCCCTTTCACCTTGCCCGACTCCGGTGAGGTTTCTAGGGTTAGACTAAAACATTGAATTCGCATGATATAAATCATTAAATTTAGGGCTTTGACTACCAAAAGAAAGAGCACGAAAAATGCTACAAGATACATGAATCAATTTTATATTTACAGCCTGAAATTACTACTTAATCGAAAGGGAACAGTTATAACCCTAGTTCTGACATGCTTCCACTAAAACCATAAATTCTCGTAGAACACTTGATAAAATTAAGGGCTTTCTACATCAATGAAAAGCTGACACGATGATGCTTCCAACCATATATTATTTATAGGGTTTGGCTAGCTATCACCTACCTGAATCAGATGAAGAAGGAAGGAGAAAGAAAACCCAAGGCGCTAGTACACGCAGCCCCTAATTGTTGGAGATCTCCCTCGATCCAGCTCCTCTGCAGTCGCCACTGGTTCTAAACAATTCTAGGGTTAGAGAGCTTCATTTTTATAGGTCACACGCCTTCTAGAGGGTTCTATGCGCGGAGTATTCGTCCACGCAAGTTGGTTTAATGCGAACGTCGCCGCAATTGTTGACGCGATCCAACCTCCGCCGATTGCACCTCTTAGGGTTAGGGTTTCGGGAGATTAAGAGAGGGGAAATTATCCTCTCATCCTGGCCTTTCATTTGCCACTGATTTGGGCTCATTTGATGGAGTATTGGGCTCGAATTTCATGTTTCAAGATATGGTTAGCTAAGTATTTAATTTGGGCTTAATCCACCAATTCGGCCTCTTTACAGATTTTATTTGGATTGGTCACAGAAGACAAGTTTGTTAAACATGTTATCCTCTACAAGAATATACTTTTTCTAGATTTTTATAAAATAGTCAAAATTTAGCTTATTCTATTTATTAAGGAATTTCTAATTAATTTCTTGAAAAAAATCGGGGTATTACACCCTCCCCCACTTAAGGAATTTGGTCCTCCAAATTCAGTGCACTTAATGATAAAAAGAGGGAGTGAGACAACTCACCTAGAATAAGTCAGGGTACTGCCTCCGCATAGTATCTTCTGACTCCCAAGTAACTTCTTCAGTTCCACGCCGACTCCACTACACTTTAACCATCGGTATGGAACGATTCTTGAGTTGCTGTTGCTTCCGATCTAGAATCTTGATCGGTCTTTCTTCATAAGTCAGATCTTCCTTCAATTCGAAGTCCATATAATGAATAATGTGAGTGGAATCATACATATATTTTTGTAACATAGACACATAAAAAATATTGTGTACTCCAGATAACTGAGGTGGTAGTGCCAAACGGTAAGCAACCTCCCCCACTCTTTCTAGAATCTCGAATGGACCAATGTATCTTGGACTCAGTTTACCCTGAATACCAAACCTTCGAATCCCTCTCATAGGAGAAACCTTTAAAAACACATGCTCACCAACCTGAAATTCCAAAGTTCTCCTCCTGGTGTCGGCATAACTCTTCTGCCTTGATTGTGCTACTTGCAACCGATCTCTGATAATACAGATGTTCTTGGACGATTCGGAAATGAGATATGGTCCAAGCCATTGCTTCTCACCTACCTCGTCCCAACATAACGGAGATCGACAGCTTCTACCATACAAAGCTTCAAATGGAGCCATCTGAATGCTGGCCTGGTAACTGTTGTTGTAGGCGAATTCAACTAATGCCAAGTGATCACTCCAACTACCTCCAAAGTCAATCATACAGGCTCTAAGCATATCTTCCACTATCTGGTTGGTCCTTTCAGTCTGTCCGTCTATTTGTGGATGGAAAGTAGTACTAAAATTCAGACGAGTTCCCAAGGACTCTTGCAATCCTTTCCAAAAATGAGAAGTGAACCTGGGGTCTCTACTCAGACACAATGCTGGCTGGTATACCATGTAGTCTTACCACTTCCTTCATATATAAAGTAGCCAATACATCAACTGTCCATTTAGACTTAATAGATAAGAAATGAGCGGATTTTGTCAATCTGTCGACAATCACCCATATTGCATCAAATCCACTACGAGTCCTAGGTAGACCCATAATGAAATCCATGCCAATGCTCTCCCACTTCCATTGAGGTATATCAAGGGGTTTCAATTTCCCTGCTGGTCTGAAATGCTCAGCCTTGACTTGCTGACAAATCAAGCATCTACTTACGAAGTCTGCAACTTCCCTTTTCATATTCGGCCACCAAAAAGATCTTTTCAAATCCTTAAACATCTTAGTACCTCCAAGATGAATAGTGTATCTGGATCTACGAGCTTCCTCGAGGATCTTACTCTTTATCTCAGCTACATCAGGTACACAAGTTCTTCCTTGAAATAACAATCTTCCATCATCAGCCATCATGAAGTCAGGTATGTTACTCAAGCTTCCCTTGATCTCTACCAACTCTGGGTCATCATCTTACAGCGACTTGGTTTCCATCAATAATCCGAGCTTAAGTTGAATCTGAGCAATCATAATCCGATCCTTGCCAACATTAAGATCCAAACTAGCTAACTGCTCCAGTAATTTCCATTCTTGTAACATGAGGCTTGACAACTTAGCTATAGGCTTGCGGCTTAAGGCATCTACCACAACATTACCTTTTCCAGGATGATACTCAATGGAGAAATCGAAATCCTTCAAATACTCCAGCCATCTTCGCTGCCTCATCTTGAGTTCCTTCTGAGAAAATAAGTATTTCAAACTCTTATGATCTGAAAACACCGTAAATGCCTCTCCATACAAGTAGTGCCTCCATATCTTCAAGGCGAACACCACTGCTGCTAGCTCCAAATCATGAACATGATAATTCTCTTCATGCTTCCTCAACTGCCTAGAAGAATAGGCTATCACTTTCCCGTGCTGCATGAGTACACACCCTAAACCAATATCTGAAGCATCAGTGTATACAACAAAACCTCCTTCTCCAGAAGGTAAAGCCAAAACATGTGCAGTAGTCAAACATTCCTTCAAGGTCTGAAAGCTTCGCTCGCAATCTTCTGACCAATCAAATTTGATCTCCTTGCGAGTTAATCTTGTCAGAGGTACCGCAATTTTGGAGAAATCTTGAATAAACCTTCAGTAGTAACTTGCTAGGCCTAGGAAACTTCTCACTTCCGTCACGTTAGTAGGCTTATCCCAATTCTTTACCGCCTCTACTGTAATGACCCGAGAATCCGATTACCGGGAAGGCTCGATAACCCAAGACTCGCACCGCCACCCACGAGCCCGAAGACTCGGAAGGGTTAAAAGGATGGTGTGGAGACTACACAAGTATCACAAATAATTGCAGAAAATAAATTAACATTTTTCATGGTCCACAATAGAAATTAACAACAATAGCAACAGTAGTCCACAACTAGTACAGTGACAAGAAAGAAAAGTACAGCTACACGAGGCATACCCCGGCTCTGACATCTGGCACTACCTCTGGGCACCCGCACCACACTGCACCCCAGACGCGCTCCCCTGGGGCGGCGCCTCACCTGAAACACGGTGAAAACACGCAGGGAATGAGTCTCGGAACAAGACTCAGTAGGGATCACTCGAACCCTACCTCGAAAAATGAGAAATCACTACACTAGCGGTCGGAGAGTACCTCGGAAGGGAAAGTCCTGTACTCTACAAGACAAGACCCTACGGCACGCAAACCAACACACGTGTCATGCTAAGAAGACCAAAGCTCAAAGGTCGAACCGGTAAAACCCGAAGGTCGGAAACACTCGACTGACAGTCTATCACTCCGTACTCGACAGGAGTACCACCCACTAGAAGCACAGCCGGTAGCGTCCCCTGACGTCTTACACCGCGCCGCAGGTGAACCGCCTGATGTGGTAGGTCCTACCCGAGGCGCAGACACCGTACAAGTAACCACAAACAAGTAACTAGCTGGGGTCACCCCCGTCGACGTGGGTCCAACCGCCCCCAACCACGTGTGCACACACAGACCTTGCGTCACTAGGTCTGGTCCTCTGACCAGTTTTCCCCCGTAGCCGGACTCTGGCTATCGACGAGGGGCCTACGGTAACCGGTCCACAAACCGTCTCAAAGGTGAATGCCCGTACACCACTCCCAGGTGAGACCAACACCTCGTACTGGTGGGCTACGACTAGTGGAGGGTCACTGAAGGAGTAGACTCTCAAGTCACGGAAAACAACGTCGCAACCACAGGTACGAGGAACGCTCCTTGTACCCACACTAACGCACGGTGACACAAGCCGGAGTCACTGCCTCCCGGGACCCCACGGCACCCCTACGTGTAGCCCCCACATGATGCCCCGCATCAGTCGGACTACGGGTCAGCACAGGGATCGAGACTAGCTCGTCCGGGACTCGAATTGGCAAGGAAAAGGAGTCGCGGTCACCGGAGGACCGCCTCCAGTGGTCGCGGTCGACCCAAGACCGCTACCACCTAGTCGCGGTCCTCCTGGGACCGTGACCACCCTGGTGCGCGAAAAGTTGAACGCGGTCGCCTGATGACCGTCTTCACCTGATAGCGGTCTCCAGGAGACCGCGACCAGACTCCAACGGTCAAAAACCGTGTCGAAGACCGTGCCGGGCCCCATGATGAAAGCGGTCGCCCCCTGACCGCCACCAGCAGTCGCGGTCAGTCGAGAAATGTTAATTTATTTTCTGCAATTATTTGTGATACTTGTGTAGTCTCCACACCATCTTTTTAACCCTTCCGAGTCTTCAAGCTCGTGGGTGGCGGTGCGAGTCTCGGGTTATCGGACCTTCCCGATAATCAGATTCTCGGGTCGTTACATCTACCTTCAAAGGATCCACAGAAATACCTTCTTTTGTGATGATATGCCCTAGAAAGGACACCTCTTGCAACCAGAAATCACACTTACTAAACTTGGCATATAACTGATGATCTCTCAATAGTTGCAATGCCATCCTCAAATGTTCAGCATGCTCCTCCTCATTCTTAGAATAAATTAAGATGACATCAATGAACACAATCCCATTTTTTATTTTTTAAGTAAATTGAATAGAATATAGTATAGGAATTTCCCACGACCCATTGATCAAGATAGGGCCGAAACACATCGTTCATCAGCTGCATGAAAGCTGCAGGTGCATTCGTTAGCCCAAAAGGTATTACTACAAATTTGAAATGCCCATACCTGCCTCGGAAGGCTATTTTATAGATATCCTCTTCCTTAATTCGTAAATGATGATATCTAGATCGAAGGTCGATCTTAGAAAAATACTGAGCTCCTGCTATCTGATCAAATAACTCATCAATCCTTGGCAATGGATATCTGTTCTTGATAGTCAATTGGTTCAATTACCGATAATCGATGCACAGCCTCATCGAACCATCATTCTTCCAGACGAATAATACAGGGGCTCCCCACGGGGAAGTACTTGGACGAATGAACCCTTTCTCAAGCAATTCCATCAACTGCTGCTTTAGTTCCCTTAGCTCCGCAGGAGACATACGATAAGGAGCTTTAGAAATAGGAGTCTCACTAAGAATTAGATCAACAGAAAAGATAACTTCCCTTTCAGAAGGAAGTCCTGGAAATTCCTCAGGAAAGGCATCTGGAAAATCTCGGACGATAGAAAAGTCCTCAATCTCAATCTTCTGCTCAGGGGTCACAAAAACAAAGGCTAGAAAAGTCTTACATCCTCTCCTCATCAGCTTATCAGCTCGAAGAGCCAAAATAAGTGGAACAGACTTATGGTGTCTAATTCCTATAAAAGAAAGTCCAGGGTGTCCAGTGAAAGACATAGAACTAGATCTGCATTGAACATTGGCCTCATACTTAGCCAACCAATCTACTCCTAGGATTACATCATAATCCTTCATGTCCATACAAACTAAATCAGCTGGCAGGTTTTGTTCATTGATCATGACCTTATTGGAAGGATAGAAATGCTTAATTGCTGATCCGGAACCAATAGGGGTTGAAATCTCTAACGGAGAATTCATCAAAACTGGCTTCACAACTAAAGACTTCGCAAATCTCCGAGAAATAAAAGAATGAGTGGCACCAGTATCAAAAGAACAAAAGTTGATTTATCATGTATAATAAGAGTACCTTCGACGAGTCCACCCTCATCGGTGGGTCCTGCCTCGTCTTCTTGTAGAGCCTGGAGTTTGCCTTGCTGCTTCTTGATTCCTTGCGGTTTCACCAGGGTAGCTTGCTCAGATAAAAGAGGACACTCGGGAATACGGTGGTCTCTACTACCACAACGTAAACAGGCGCCCAGCTTGCGCCAGGACTCCTCCATCTTGTGACCTGGATGGTCACAATACTTACATATGCCCTTAAATGGAACAATAGGGCCAGGCTTCTTATCTTCAATCTTCGGCATCTTGCCCTTCCATGAACCAGACCCGCTAATGGGCCTCTTCCCGCTATGACCGAACTTGATACTCCCAGAACCAGTATGGTGTTGTTCTTTCTTAACACTCTTCCCACGGATTCTCTCCGTCATTTCTAAAGTATCTTCCAATACTTGAGCCTTTCTCACCATCTCGGAATAAGTTTGAATTTCCATCGGTGCCAACTGGTTGATATACTACAGCTTCAGCCCATTAAGAAAGCGTTTATCCTTCATATGCTCGATAGATATCAAGTGAGTAGCATAACGAGATAGCCGAGAGAACTGAGCTTCATATTCAGCTACGGATAGATTTCGTTGCTTCAAAGTAGCAAACTCAGCCGCCTTCTTCTCTTGTACTCTATCAGAAAAATATTTACCATTGAAGAATTTCTCGAACTCTTCCCATGTGACTTGTCTATCACCAAGGGTAGCATTCACTGCGTCCCACAATGTCCTCGCATCACGTTCAAGTTGAAAGGTCGACAAGAGGACACGTTCTTGATCGCTGCATTGCATCACTTCAAAAATCCTCCCTATCTCTTCAAGCCAGTGCTCGGCTTCATCAGGGTCAATCGAGCCACCAAATCGATGGGGATTCATCCCACGAAAGTTCCGATAAAGGTCGCCAGTGCCATGGTTTGCAGCTCCTCCTTAGGCCACTTGTTGCAAGGCCTGAGTAAGTCCTTGAACCGTACGCTGCAAGTTCCTCCATTCCGCACGTTCTCCTGCCATTGCGAAAGCCTACACGTGGAATAGGTTACGTTAGGTTCAATTAAGAATCGATAATCGTGCAATTAGATTATTAACTCGACCCCAGTCTTCTACCCAAATCTCACTAGGTTGGGTCCTTAGACTTATAACAAGGCTATAGGTCCTATGATATAACTTAGGATCCTAGAACTTAGAGAACCTAGGAATATCAGAAAACCTAGGCTCTGATACCACCAAACTGTCACGCCCCAACGTGAAATATCGGGACTGGCAGTAGAAAACGCTAGAATGATAACATGCTAAGCTAAGAATTAACATAACGTCATGAACAGAAATAACTCCAAATCTATTACAATAACCATCAAACCGACTTAAACATAATCAAGCATAACCTCAACTTGACTCCATTACAATAACTATCACAAGCTCTAAGGCATAGCTAGATGTAAAACAACTATAACAATCTCAACATATCTACTAGCTGATACACTCCAAGTCATCACTCTGACCCATTCCCATCCATCTGTGAATCTTCACCTGAGCTACCTGGAAAGGGGGGAAAACAACTATATGAGCGAATGCTCAGTAGGTAACAACAGGCAAGTGTAAGTAATTAACCAATTAATTACATGTTTACATGAAACGAAAAGAAAAGAAATGACGATTGGATGAAACAACATAAAAAGAAAGTGCTAAAGAATGAAATGGAATAATAATATGGCAGGATGATATAACCACAATAATTCAAGTTTATGAACAATATAAATAACAGGAAATTGTAGGAAATTGGCCAATAAGCAAGAATATAACCAAGTCGAATACGATTCAAGTAAAAGATTAAGAGATCATTGTCATAGATATCACACTAGTCATGCACTCGGTCCAATGCCTCACCATGTCATTGCAAACTCCCATGGACACAAGTACTTTTCGGGCGCTCTCCCCACGACCAGACCGGGCCCCTATGATGCGTTGGCATTGATTTATTGGATCCAAGATCCCAAGTTGTCTAGACTTTAATCAAATTTAAATGGCCAATTACAATCAAGTACAAACTTACCTCGGAACATCCCAAGGCTAAGTTGAAGAGATACTGTCCAGAATTTCTGTCCAGGAGTTCAAGTTATCAAGAACCATCATGTTCTTAGATTCAAAACCATAAAATACGAAGAAAACTCATCTCTGGATGATATGCGGTCACTACTGGGCCGCTCAAGCACTTGTGCAGTCGACTCTGGGCCGCACTGAACAGGAACTGGGCTGGGTTCAGCCTTCGCGAGGTCAAGGTTGAACGGCTGGTTAAGGGCCGCTCTTCAATATGAACGGTAATTCTTGGGCCGTACAAGGCCAGAAGTTCATAAAATCGAGGACAGGATATGCGGTCCTGACAGAGCCGCTCATTAATTGAACAGTCCATTAAGGGCCGCCTGTCAGATGTACGGTCCATTACTATCCGCACAACACAGGGCCTAACAATAATCTAGAAATTCCCCCAAGTGGGCTCCCGGGCTGCCATAGGCAGGGTGGAACTGAACCAGAGTCCAGCCCACTGTCTGCTGGTCGGCCTAGGGTCTACTGGGCTGATCAAATCAGGAATTGGCCGAAGATGGATCAAGGATAATCAGCCAAAACTAATTGGCATTAGCCAAGGATAAACGGTCGTCAGAGGGCCGTTCAGGGTGATATGCGGTCCACTAACAGCCGTGCATGTCCCTGTCTGTCCAATTCGGACTAACTCAACTCACAGCAATTCGATTGAGTCCAAGTTCAAAATCTAGGGGATAATAATGGTTCAAGATTAACGGTTCAGGTCTGAGGTTATAACAATTGTTAACCTAATAGCCATTTAAATTATAAATGATTCACAATTTAGATTGACATTCATTGGAAAGATGAATCAAGATCAAGCTCTAATTAAATAAATCAGCAAGAATTATTTACTGTCATGAATTACAGTTTATTAGGTGTGTTGCTAACATGCCATTTCCCACTAATCTACTAACATAAAATGCTGAAATGATAATTTAATCTGTTTTGTTATAGATGTGCGGTCGGTTTTGGACCTTACATCTCCATATACGGTCACAGACAGGCCGCTCATGCCCCCTCAGGTCCGAAGGCCTGCTGGAGATGGACGGTCGGTAGGTTGCCGCTAGGCAGGATGTGCGGTCTGGAACTGGCCGCAGGACAGACATGCTGTTAGGATTCGGCCGCACGTTCCAAGGAAACGATCAGAGATAGAAACCGTATACGGTCAACAACAGGCCGCCTGTCTTGGATATGCGACCTATCGTGTGGCCGCACAAGTCCAGATAGTTCGCTGCCCCTTTCACCTTGCCCGACTCCGGTGAGGTTTCTAGGGTTAGAGTAAAACATTAAATTCGCACGATATAAATCATTAAATTTAGGGCTTTGACTACCAAAATAAAGAGCACGAAAAATGCTACAAGATGCATGAATCAATTTTATATTTACAGCCTGAAATTACTACTTAATCGAAAGGGAACAGTTATAACCCTAGTTCTGACATGCTTCCACTAAAACCATAAATTCTCGCAGAACACTTGATAAAATTTAGGGCTTTCTACATCAATGAAAAGCTGACATAATGATGCTTCCAACCATATATTATTTGTAGGGTTTGGCTAGCTATCATCTACCTGAATCGAATGAAGAAGGAAGGAGAAAGAAAACCCAAGGCGCTAGTACACGCAGCCCCTAATCGTTGTAGATCTCCCTCGATCCAGCTCCTCTACAGCCGCCACTGGTTCTAAACACTTATAGGGCTAGAGAGCTTCATTTTTATAGGTCACACGCCTTCTAGAGGGTTCTATGCGCGGAGTATTCGTCCACGCAAGTTGGGTTAATGCGAACGCCGCCGTAATTGTTGACGCGATCCAACCTCCGCCGATTGCACCTCCTAGGGTTAGGGTTTCGAGAGATTAAGAGAGGGGAAATGATCCTCTCATCCTGGCCTTTCATTTGCCACTGATTTGGGCTCATTTGATGGAGTATTGGGCTCGAATTTCGCGTTTCAAGGTATGGTTAACTAAGTGTTTAATTTTGGCTTAATCCACCAATTCGGCATATTTACAGATTTTATTTGGGTTTGTCACAGAAGACAAGTTTGTTAAACGTGTTATCCTCTACAAGAATATAATTTTTCTGGATTTTTATAAAATGGTCAAAATTTAACTTATTCTATTTATTAAGGAATTTCTAATTAATTTCTTGAAAAAAATCGGGGTATTATAGGGGCTTCCCACGTTGAGAATACAAAGTCAACAATAAGGGCTTTCCAGACTGGCGGTCGACCGGTAGAGGGGGGTGGTCGACCGAAATTTTACAGAAATGAGGCTTTCGTTGCTGGGAAAAGCGGTCGACTGGCCCATGACCGGTGGTCGACCGCTGGCTGGAAAAACCTGTTGTGACTCCTATGTGTTGATGGTGTTGACATGTAACTTTACTTCATATGGCAACACATTATTTTGATTGATTGGCAACACTGTTTATGTTTTGATGAAATTACTTTATCAGATTGTCTATGCATTTCATCTTGTTTTCACACTGAACACACACTCAAAGTCTCAAAGTCTATACATCGCTGTTGGGCATCAAAGTCTGCACATTAGCATCAGGTACATCGCTATTGGGCATCAAAGTCTGCACATGAGCATCAGGCAGCAAGTGTGTACAACGCCCTGTGTAGGCACGAAAAGTCCATACATCCACAGTGCATTGGCCAAGTCTATACACTGTCCGTCTCACTTAGAGTCTAAGGCGAAGTCTGTACATTGAGCGTCTCAATGAGCGTCTCATGCAAGTCCACACATTGGCCTTCAGGCTTGAAAGTATGTACATTGGACTGCGTCAACTCATTGCATTGACATACACTGTTGCGTCAACTCATTGCATTGGTTAAGTCTATACACTGTCCGTCTCATTTAGAGTCTAAGGCAAAGTCTGTACATTGGACGGTGTCAGGCGAAGTCTGTACAATGACCGTCTTCCTTAGCGTCTTGATCTTCCAAGTCTATACATGCTTCTGCTTTCCAAAGTCTATACATCGCCTGGTGACTGCAAAGTCTATGCAGAGCTCAAGAGGTGTTCGAAGTCTATACATTCATTCACTGTAGCTTGCACGAGGTAAAGTCTGTACATTGGCCTCCATGCCTCAAGTCCATACATTGGACTGTTTGGCCAAGTCTGTACATCGCTGTTTGCCAAAGTCTGTACATTGGCATCTGTTCCTACGTTGCATTTCAAAGTCTATATAGTCGATGTTCTCCATTGCTTCAAGTCTATGCAGACGTTCTTTTAGAAAGTCTATACATCGGTCTTCACCTCAAGTCTGTACAGTCATTTGTTGACAAGTCTTCACATCGTGAAGTCTATGCACTCAACTCCTTCACATCTTGCAAAGTCTGTACATTACATCCATCAGTTGTGAAGTCTATACATCGCTTGTCTTCATTCGAGTCTCATGAAGTATGTACATCGTGCATCAGTTCTGAAGTCTATACATCGTCTGTCTTCAATTGAGTCTCACTGAAGTCTACACATTGCATCTTCATTCATGAAGTCGACACATTGCATCTTCATTCATGAAGTCTACACATTGCACCTTCATTTGCGAAGTCTGTACATTGCATTGATCTTCACTTAGTCTATACATTGACAGTCTTCATATCACCTAAGTCTGTATAGCGGTTGCTTCATACAGCAAGTCTGTACATAGCTTTCACTTATATGAAGTCTATACAACGCAGTTCTTCTGATAAGTCTATACAGAGTGTTATTTAATCTGATCATCCGATACTCTGTCTGACAGGGATTCTCTACTGAGATTGCTGACATGGCTCGTGATCCCAGGAGGACGAGGTGACCAGATGCTGCCACGTGGATGGAAGCACCTCGAATCTGGAGAATTCCTTGGGCGGGAAAACGTGGAAGCCACGCGCCCTTATCCACCTGCTGCTGTTATATATATCAGTCTTCATCTTCTGTAAAGGCTGATCGAAGTTGGCGAAGTCTATACATCCAGTCTGAAACAGCAGCCACCGAGATCCACTGTGAGAGAAGAAAAGTAGAGAAGAAGAAAAGGAGAGAAGAAGAAAGAGAGAAGAGATGAGTTGAGAGAGTTATTGTGAGAGCTTGTGAATCAGTCTCTTGGTCCAGTTACCAGAGCTGATATTGCTCAACTTTGAGCTACAGTCGTTTTGGTTTTCTTCCATTCGATTGTGTGTTTTGTTTGTTTTCAGTCTTGCTATTTTCTCTTTGAAAACTCTTGCTCTATCAAGCTGTTAGTCAGCGGTTTCAAGCTGTGAGGCAGCGGGTTGCAGAGGTGTTCCTCTGGTCGGCTAAGCTGTAGTGCCCAGCAGAGCAAGCTGTGATGCTCAGCGGTTGCAGAGGGTGTTCCTCTGGTCGGCTAAGCTGTAGTGCCCAGCAGAGCAAGCTGTGATGCTCAGCTGTTGCAGAGGGTGCTCCTCTGGTCGGGATAAGCTGTAAGCCCCAGCCGTTGTTGGCAAGCTGTAGAGCCCAGCAGATTGAAGCTGTGTATCAGCAGTAATCCACATTCGAGTTGAATGTGGGGTGGACGTAGGTCGGATTGACCGAACCACCTAAAAGCCTTGTGCCTCTCGTGTGTTTGATTGCTTGTTCAGCAGATCTTGTGTGTTTCATTCGGTGCATTGGCTGTGTTCGTCTAGTGTTCTTCTAATTCCACATTTGATTCTAGGCCTAGTTCTTTAAATAGGCAGTTGATCTATTCACCCCCCCCTCTAGATCCACATCCTGTGGTGATAGAGCCTTCCATCTAACTTCAACACTTGGTATCAGAGCTAGACTCTTCTACAGGGACTTACCGCCTGAAGAGGATAAGCACAGATGGACGGAAGAGGGATGATAGCTGAAGGACACTCGACATCCAAGCCCCCGTACTTCGATGGAACCAACTACGCATACTGGAAGCACCGTATGCAGGTATTCTTGAGGGCTAAAGATTATGAAATTTGGAAGGTGGTTAGCAAGGGACCTTTCGAGCTGTCCCCAAATGAAGATGTATGGACCAAGGAAGAAATTAGAAGGTCCACGCTCAACTGGAGTGCAATCAATGCAATCCAGTGTTCTCTGCATCCCACCGAGTTCTCACGAATATCTGCCTGCTCCTCAGCGAAGGAAATGTGGGATGCACTTGAAGTCATCTGTGAGGGGACTTCCCAAGTCAGAGAGACTAAGACTAATCTACTGGTTTCAGAATACGAAGCTTTCAAGATGAAGCCTAATGAGACGATCAAAGAAATGTATGCTCGGCTGAATATTATCACAAATGGTCTCAGAGGCTTCGGGAAAAAATATTCTGAGTATGATGTAGTCAGGAAGATCTTACGATCCTTGACTCCAATTTGGCACACCAAGGCCACAGTTATGGAAGAGTCAAGAGATCTGCACAATACTAAGGCAGATGAGCTGATTGGATCTCTAATGGCTTATGAGATGAATATGCCGAAGATAGAGGAGGCTGACAGAAAGAGGAAGCCTATAGCTCTGAAGGCTGGTGCTAGCAGATCCAGTCGATCCAGCCCCAACGGATCATCAACTGAAGAGAGCTTGTCTGAAGAAGAAGTGGCAAATGCTGATATTGCCATGATTACTAGGGAATTCTGGAGATTTCTCAAGAAGGAAGGAAGAAGATTCAGCCAAAGAAATCCCAACAGTGGCCGCTGAGACACAAGGTATAAATCAAACCCTGTAAAGAAAGCTGAAACTAATGTTTGCTCTCAATGCAGGAAGGCGGGTCACTTTAAAGCTGAATGTCCGACAAATCAGAACCTCAAGGATAAGTCCAAGAAGAAGAACACAAAAGGGAAAGCTATGGTGAGTACCTGGAGTGATGAGGACGAGGGATCCTTGAGCGTCACTTCGGACAGTGAAGTTTAAGCTGAGAAGCCAATCTGTCTCATGGCAACCAGCTCAGAAGATAGAGAGGAAGAATCTGATGAGGTATCCTCTCGCTATGAAAATTTTACTATTACTGATTGGATGGTTGCTTATGATGAACTTACTGATAGAGTAGATGAGGTCAGAAAAGAAAACAGGCATCTACGAAGAAAAATTAAAATCATGCAAAATGATACTTCATTGTCTGATAAAATTGCCTGCTTAGAAACTGAGAACAGTAAGCTGAAACTCACATGTTCTGAATTTGAAGAAATCAATAAAGAACTGAAAATTTCTAAGGAAGAAAATGTGAGATTAGACAATGAAATTGATGCATGGAAATTGAAAATTCAGAATTATGAAAATGAGATAAAAATTGTTTCTGAAAAATATGAAGCTGTCCTCAATGTGAATAATGAGTTGAAAAAATCTATTGATGAAGTTCAGAAAGATAATGAGGATAAGCTAAAAACAATTGAGAAAATGACCCAAGGATCTAAAAATTTAGATGCATTATTGGGGTCAAAGGTAAATTTCAGAAGAGAGGGCCTAGGATTCAACTCTAGTGCAACTAAAAGCTTTGGAATGAAAACTATTTCCTTTGTTGCACAAAAGGAGAAAGGACCTCTGATCAACATGAATTCTAATAATGCTGTAAAGACAAATTTGAATCTGAAAAGGCTAAATGCAGAGGAGAAGGGCAAACAGAAAGTAGGTGAGCCTAGTAGAATTGGGACTTCAAAACCTAGCTCTAGTGCTCAACCCAAGGTTAGGGGTCAGCCTGCTCAGGTAAACAAAACCCATGTCAATGTCAAAAAGTCTTCACCACCATCATCACAGAAAAGGACCCAATCAAAACCTATGAATAGGTCAGCAGGGTCAAGGGTGCAGGGAAGATAAAATATTTTCAGAAGTCAGCCCAACAAATTCAATCCACCTAGAGTTCAGTCCTACTACCCCACACAGCCAATCTATCCTAATGGGTGTGGGTGGACTAGAACTCAAAGGATGTATACAGGGTATGTTCATCAACCTATACACTTTTACAGACCCTATGTCTGAAATTGGGAAAATGGGTATGGTAGTCGGATGCCTAGGAATTACCAACATTTCCACAGCCAGCCCAGGAACTACTATGGCCAAAACTTTATGAATGCAACCTGGCCGAAGCATTGGCACAATAACAACAATTCTGTTAATAACTCTGTTGGTGCATATAAGAAGAAAGTCAACAAGAAAAAGCAAAACAAAAAGAAATCTGGAAAATCCACTGAACAGAACTGCTTCAAACAAATGTGGATTCCCAAAACCATGCTCTCTTTCTTTACTTGCACTTCATCTGCATTGGAGCCCAATCAGACTTGGGTTCCAAACTCTTTGCCCTAATTGTGTGTGCAGGTATGCCTGGCAGCCAAGAGCAACTTGTGGTACTTGGACAGTGGCTGCTCCAGGCATATGACAGGAGATAAGGCCAAGTTTTGCATGCTAACTGAAAAGCTAGGAGGCCTTGTCACCTTTGGAAGCAACACAAAGGGTAGGATCATTGGATCAGGTAAGGTAGGTAAGTGTTCTACCTGCTGCATTGATGATGTTATGCTGGTTGAAGGGTTAGCTTACAATTTACTTAGTATCAGCCAGTTGTGTGATAAGGGTCATAAGGTTTTATTTGATTCTCAATGCTGCAAGGTTTTTGAACCTGATTCAGAAATTGTAAAATTCTCTGGAAAAAGAATAAATAACATATACATGATAGATCTAGATGATATTCAGCATTCTAACCTATGTCTTACTGCCAATAGAAAAGATTTAGCATTTTTATGGCATCGTAGGTTAGGCCATGCTAGTTATACCATTTTGCATAAACTAAACAAGTATAGCATGGTTAGAAGACTTCCTGAAGTTTCCTTCAAGAAAGAAAATAAAATCTGTGATGCATGCACTCAATCAAAGATAACTAGAAAGTCATTTAAGTCTAGAACTGAAAATCTATCTTCCAAACCTTATGAGCTGATACACATGGACCTTTTTGGGCTAACCAGATCTGTCAGCTTATCAGGGAGGAGGTATGGGTTTGTTATGGTAGATGACTTTTCTAGGTATACTTGGGTTTATTTCTTATCTAATAAGAGTGATGTATTTTCAGAATTTCAGGAGTTCTATATAAGAATAAATCAGAAAATTGAAAATATTTTGACTGATCATAGAGGTGAGTTTGAAAACTCACACTTTGAAGAATTTTGCAGGTCAAGTGGGATTCATCATAAGTTCTCCTCACCCAGGACACCTGAGCAGAATGGTGTTGTCGAAAGGAGGAACAGAACTCTAGTAGAAATGGGCCGAACTCTCTTAGTTGAAGGTCAACTGCCAAGAAAAATTCTGGGCTGAAGCAGTCAACACAGCCTGTTATGTAATTAACAGGGCAATGGTAAGACCTTCCACCCAGAAAACCCCTTATGAGATTTTGAGAGGTAAGAAACCTTCAATCGCCCACTTCAAGGTCTTTGGTTGTAAATGTTTTATACATATAAATGACAAGAGGGACCTTGATAAATTTGAGCCAAAAGGTGAACCAGGAATCTTCCTCGATTATTCTGAAAACACCCGGGCTTATAGAGTGTTCAATTTAAACTCAAAAATTGTTGAAGAATCTCCACACATTATCTTTGATGAAACCTTGATGGAAACCAACCATGGTTATTGCAGGAACAAAGATGGGAACATTTTGAAAGATGAAAACTCTGCAGACCAGTCTGATGGTGAGGAATATAAAGAAGAGCAAAATGAAGAAGAACCTGAAGTTCAGGGGGAGGTAAGTGAAATTCCTGAAACTCAGATTGTTAATATTAGATATCTTAAAGATCACCCTGTGAATAATGTCATTGGCAATCTGAAAGATCCCCCTAGAACTAGAGGTCACTTTAGAATTCAGGATGAATTAAATGCATATGCTCTTGTCTCTCAAATTGAACCCAAATCCATTGACTGTGCCCTCAAGGATATGCATTGGATTAATGCCATGCATGAGGAGCTTAATCAGTTCGACAAGAACAAGGTGTGGCACTTGGTCCCACCTCCTGATCATGGAATAGTCATAGGGACTAGGTGGGTTTTCAGGAATAAATCTGATGAATTAGGGAATATTGTTAAAAATAAAGCCAGACTTGTTGCTCAGGGGTACAACCAGGAGTTTGGTATTAACTTTGAAGAGTCATTTGCCCCTGTAGCCAGATTAAAAGCTGTTAGAATTTTATTAGCTTTTGCATGTTCCCTAGGTATAATCCTCCAGCAGATGGATGTAAAATCTGCATTCTTGAATGGGAAAATTAATGAGGATGTCTATGTTAGACAGCCCCCTGGATTTGAATGTCTAGATTTCCCTAATCATGTTTACAAATTAAATAAAGCTCTCTATGGTCTTAAGCAAGCTCCCAGAGCTTGGTACGACAGGTTGAGCAAGTTTCTCACTGATCAAAATTTCACTAGAGGAGTAGTTGATCAGACCTTGTTTACAAAGGTGAGTCATTCTGAAATTCTTATTGTACAGATTTATGTGGATGATATCATTTTTGGGTCAAATAACCCCAAATTATGTGAGGAATTTTCTGAAACAATGACTAATGAGTTTGAAATGAGCTCAATGGGTGAGCTCAAATTATTTCTTGGACTGCAGGTTACACAAACAAAGGATGGAATGTTTATCACTCAGTCCAAGTACACAAGGGATCTACTCAAGAAATACAAGATGGATAACCTTAAAGAGATAGCTTCTCCAATGGGTACCTCTACAAGCTTGGATGAAGACACTAAAGGTAACCCATTTGACCAGAAGTTATACAGAGGTATGATCGGATCCCTTCTCTACTTAACAGCATCTAGGCCTGATATTCAATTCGATGTAGGATTATGTGCTAGGTTTCAGGCCAGTCCTAAAGAAAATCATTTTAAAGCAGTGAAAAGGATTTTTAGATATCTGCTAGGCACCCAAGAGCTAGGATTATGGTATCCTGCTAGGTGTGAGTTAGAGCTTCTAGCTTACACTGATGCTGATTATGCTGGGTGTCAAGTAGATAGAAAAAGCACTAGTGGCTACTGTCAATTCCTTGGTGGCTGTCTAGTATCTTGGGCATCTAAGAAGCAACACACTGTAGCCTTGTCTACAGCTGAGGCTGAATATGTTGCAGCAGGTAATTGTGCTGCCCAAGTACTTTGGATTAAGCACCAACTAGATGATTATCAGATAAAACTGGAATGTATTCCAATTCTATGTGATAATACTAGTGCCATATGCCTTGCTAAAAATTCTGTTCATCATTCTAGGACTAAGCACATAGAAATAAAACATCATTTTCTAAGAGATGCTGTGAACAAAAAGGAAATTGAACTGGACTTCATTGAAACAGACAAACAAGTTGCTGATATCTTTACTAAGTCACTTGGAAATGAAAAATTTAAATTTTTTAGAAGAGAACTTGGCTTGTGTAAATTTCAGCATAATGAATGAACTCTTTGTTGACTGGAATAAAACTTTTGAGCTGCTTTGAATAAACTTATGATTTGTACTTGCTGTTGATAGATTGAATAAACATTGTGCAACAGACTTATGATAATGCATGACTCTCATATTTTTATTGCACTCATGATCATCATTGCATATATATGTCTAGATGCATGATATGTCTATATTTCTGCATGGGTCATACTGCACGATAAGATAATCTGATTAAGCATGAACTTCAAAAATCATCTGATCTATCATCTTTTGCAAAAATTGCATGCATATAGACAGGGGGAGTCTTGTCAGAATTTCAAGGTGAACTGCTGCGTCTATTCAATCCTTGACTCTAAATGATTGAGTCTGACAGTATGGCAATCTTTTAGTCAGTTCTAATATTAAGAAATAGAAAACAGATTTCTTCTTTCATAAGAACTTTAATTGCTTAAAGACTGACTTAATGGTTTAAAATTTATAATCTTTAGAGTTGAAAGACTACAATCAGTAAATAAGGATGCTGAAAATTGATAAACCTCTCAACCCTTATCTTATTTCATGTCAGACAAAGCTAATTATATCTGAAATCTGAAAACTCATCTGAAATCATGTTAGAGAAGCTAAGTATGTGTATTGTCCTTAAACAAGTCATTCTGAAACAAATAAAGGGCAGCTAAGAAAGATATTGAAAAATATTAAAAATCATTTGAAAAATAGCATTGACAGAGTAATGACTGGTAAATCACTGAGAAACTGAGTGATCCATCAAAGAAATGGACATCACTCATGTCATGAGGTGTATCAGCTATCTCTGTATAAAATGATCAAAACAATAGGTTGTTTTCACTGAGTACCTGAGGGTAACTGGCGTCTAATAAACATGTACCCTCACACAAAAAGGTGTCAATCAATTCTATTGAGTTTGATCATAGGCAAGATGGTCCATCATGTTGAGTATCTAGGGGTATTGGCGTCTGATAAACGTATACCCTTACACAAAAAGACTTTTGGTACCTGAATGCCCTAAATGAATAATACTGAAAATGATGTTCCTTCAAAGAAATTTCATGGATGTCAATTATTTAATTTCAAAACATGACCTGGTTTCTCTTAACACATTTTACTGAGTCTATAAAAGTAAGATATTCTGAAACTGAATCTCTCATATAAATGTGACTCTGGTTTATTGTTTTATCATGCACATCTACCTTATCCAATGAATGCAGTGCATGAACTCTCATTTTTATAACCTTTAAACCAGAATTTTAATTTCTAAGCCGTTTCTTAGTTCATATGACTGAAGGTTCTGTGCTTTAGTTGCTTAATTTCTGAACTAATTACTAAGAATGCCAGTCCGCTGAACTTTCTTTTTCTTCCCTTGCACTCACTTTCCCTCCTATTTGTTGATGGCAAAGGGGGAGAATATTGTCTGAATTCATTATTTCAGTTCAGGGGGGGCGAATTCTGAATTGAGAATTCTGCATTCAGGGGGAGTGTATGCATCTGCATCATGGTACGACAAAAAGGGGGAAATTTTGTTAGCAGGGAGTTGCTTACATTTTGTAGCATGCAGCATGTCATTCATAGCATCTACATGCATCTGCATAACAATCTGAATAACAAATCATGTCCTTCATAAAAAAAATGCATCTATATGACAGGATGTTGCTACTCTATATGATAGGGGGTTGCCATCATCAAAAAGGGAGAGATTGTTGTGACTCCTATGTGTTGATGGTGTTGACATGTAACTTTACTTCATATGGCAACACATTGTTTTGATTGATTGGCAACACTGTTTATGTTTTGATGAAATTACTTTATCAGATTATCTATGCATTTCATCTTGTTTTCACACTGAACACACACTCAAAGTCTCAAAGTCTATACATCGCTGTTGGGCATCAAAGTTTGCACATTAGCATCAGGTACATCGCTGTTGGGCATCAAAGTCTGCACATGAGCATCAGGCAGCAAGTGTGTACAACGCCCTGTGTAGGCACAAAAAGTCCATACATCCACAGTGCATTGGCCAAGTCTATACACTGTCCGTCTCACTAATTAGAGTCTAAAGCGAAGTCTGTACATTGAGCGTCTCAATGAGCGTCTCATGCAAGTCCACACATTGGCCTTCAGGCTTGAAAGTATGTACATTAGACTGCGTCAACTCATTGCATTGACATACACTGTTGTGTCAACTCATTGCATTGGCTAAGTCTATACACTGTCAGTCTCATTTGGAGTCTAAGGCAAAGTCTGTACATTGGACGGTGTCAGGCGAAGTCTGTACAATGACCGTCTTCCTTAGCGTCTTGATCTTCCAAGTCTATACAGGCTTATGTTTTCCAAAGTCTATACATCGCCTGGTGACTGCAAAGTCTATGCAGAGCTCAAGAGGTGTTCGAAGTCTATACATTCATTCACTGTAGCTTACACGAGGTAAAGTCTGTACATTGGCCTCCATGCCTCAAGTCCATACATTGGACTGTTTGACCAAGTCTGTACATCGCTGTTTGCCAAAGTCTGTACATTGGCATCTGTTCCTACGTTGCATTTCAAAGTCTATACAGTCGATGTTCTCCATTGCTTCAAGTCTATACAGACGTTCTTTTAGAAAGTCTATACATCGGTCTTCACCTCAAGTTTGTACAGTCATTTGTTGACAAGTCTTCACATCGTGAAGTCTATACACTCAACTCCTTCACATCTTGCAAAGTCTGTACATTACATCCATCAGTTGTGAAGTCTATACATCGCTTGTCTTCATTCGAGTCTCATGAAGTATGTACATCGTGCATCAGTTCTGAAGTCTATACATCGTCTGTCTTCAATTGAGTCTCACTGAAGTCTACACATTGCATCTTCATTCATGAAGTCGACACATTGCATCTTCATTCATGAAGTCTACACATTGCACCTTCATTTGCGAAGTTTGTACATTGCATTGATCTTCACTTAGTCTATACATTGACAGTCTTCATATCACCTAAGTCTGTACAGCGGTTGCTTCATACAGCAAGTCTGTACATAGCTTTCACTTATATGAAGTCTATACAACGCAGTTCTTCTGATAAGTCTATACAGAGTGTTATTTAATCTGATCATCCGATACTCTGTCTGACAGGGATTCTCTACTGAGATTGTTGACATGGTTCGTGATCCCAGGAGGACGAGGTGACCAGATGCTGCCACGTGGATGGAAGCACCTCGAATCTGGAGAATTCCTTGGACAGGAAAACGTGGAAGCCACGCACCCTTATCCACCTACTACTGTTATATATATCAGTCTTCATCTTCTGTAAAGGCTGATCGAAGTTGGCGAAGTCTATACATCCAGTCTGAAACAGCAGCCACCGAGATCCACTGTGAGAGAAGAAAAGCAGAGAAGAAGAAAAGGAGAGAAGAAGAAAGAGAGAAGAGATGAGTTGAGAGAGTTATTGTGAGAGCTTGTGAATCAGTCTCTTGGTCCAGTTACCAGAGCTGATATTGCTCAACTTTGAGCTACAGTCGTTTTGGTTTTCTTCCATTCGATTGTGTGTTTTGTTTGTTTTTAATCTTGCTATTTTCTCTTCTATCAAGCTGTTAGTCAGCGGTTTCAAGCTGTGAGGCAGCGGGTCGCAGAGGTGTTTCTCTAGTCGGCTAAGCTGTAGTGCCCAGCAGAGCAAGCTGTGATGCTCAGCTATTGCAGAGGGTGTTCCTCTGGTCGGCTAAGCTGTAGTGCCCAGCAGAGCAAGCTGTGATGCTCAGCTGTTGCAGAGGGTGCTCCTCTGGTCGGGATAAGCTGTAAGCCCCAGCTGTTGTTGGCAAGCTGTAGAGCCCAGCAGATTGAAGCTGTGTATCAGCAGTAATCCACATTCGAGTTGAATGTGGGGTGGACGTAAGTCGGATTGACCGAACCACCTAAAAGCCTTGTGCCTCTCATGTGTTTGATTGCTTGTTCAGCAGATCTTGTGTGTTTCATTCGGTGCATTGGCTGTGTTCGTCTAGTGTTCTTCTAATTCTGTATTTGATTCTAGGCCTAGTTCTTTAAATAGGCAGTTGATCTATTCACCCCCCCTCTAGATCCACATCCTGTGGTGATAGAGCCTTCCATCTAACTTCGACAGAACCTGCATTTTGAAAGAGTTAGATAGTAAATCATAATTTGTGAGCTAATCAGTTTATGACATATCCTGTTTCAATTAAAATGAGTGAGTTAAACTTAGCCTGGGCAGTTTTGGAACCAAGATGGATTTATGCATTTGGAAGGGTATGAACACTTAAACATAGTGCACGCTGAAATTAGGCCTTGAATGCGTATTAAAGTCGAACTTGATTGCTAATACATGGCACGTGATAGAACGCACATCCTAGGTTTTGTTATCATCAAAATCACCTGAATATACTCAACAATCTCCCCCTTTTTGATGATGATAAAACTGAAAGGGTATTTAAATACATGGGCGTGCCTTTAAGCAATGTTTGAAAATTGAGATCGATGTTCAAAATCAAGGCATTTTACTCACATCCCATCAAGCCAGTGAACGCAAACCATTCAACACTATATTTGCCAATTAGAAAAGAAATGAGACACAAGAGCTAACCATCTGAGATCAAACACCAGTTGCATTCAATTCATCATTTCATTACAAGGTACATTAATGCGAGAGTGATTGAAGGACTCTAGACACAAGTGACTAAAGAAATGCACCAAGTGCAGAACAGACACAATGATCCTCACATGATCATACATGCAAACACAATGATCCTCACATGATCATACATGCAAACACACAAACACACACCGACATACATAAATATATAGAACCCTGCACTACTACTTCTCCCCCTTTGGCATCATCAAAAGGGGATAGGATAGACGAAGGGGGACCCAAGTGACACAAAACCAAAGTACAACATCCTAGAGGTAGAAAGCAAGAGAAAAATCCTCATGGTGCATCTGCAGGAGGCTGATCCTCTGGAGGAGGAGGCTAGTAACCAAGGCGACGGTGGATGTCTTCAAGAGAATGATCTTGAATCTGAAGACTATCCCTAATACAGCCAATGGAGAGATCACGAGCCACATCACGGCGCTGCATTCCAAGAAGTGTCATGTTCATGATATGGAAGGCTTGGCTGGAATCAGCAACATTGTCGGTGAGGCTAGTCGAATGAGTGGAGAGTGTGGCCATTTGAGTGGAGAGGGTATCCAGAACAGTGGAGAAGGAATCTATGCGACCTGACATGGTGTCAATCACATTGCCCATAGTGTCGACGCGATCCCCGAGGGTAGAAAGTCGATCCCCAAAAGTGTCCACACGAGTCTCTAGCCCAGTAAACTGCCTGTCAAAAGTCTCATAATCTACCCAAGAGTGCTGTGTGGCCTCCTGAGTGGAGGACTCTCCATGATGGAACTATGGTGGAGGAGGCATCTTGGGATCCATATGATGAGGTGAGGGTGGAGGAGGCTGCTCCTCGGCCTGAACTGGAGGGGGGACATCCCCTTGATCCTGCTGGTGTTCTTATTCCTACTCTTCCTCACTATCAACTTCTTCTCTATAAGTAGGCACATCCCGACGTAACTTACCATCATGACCATAGTAATATCTCATATCTATAAAGATCTTATGCTTATTATATATATCATCCTGTCGAACATAAATGAACTATTCATTTGCCAAATTGATCCCAACATGAATGAATATCCCGGTCAACTGTGAAGCATACGGCAAGGATCGTCGCAAATTCGTTCGGCAAGCTCCAATGAGAGTCGTCATGAGGCGACCCATGTTGACTTGAATCCCATTCATAACATTGTAAAATAGGAATCTTTGAACCTATGTCACTTCATTTCTGCTGCCACTCTTTGGATAAATGAGAGAGGTAAATATATGGTGCAATATACGCTGCAGTGGTGGAAAATGATTCGCATTCAATTCAATTAAATTGCTGACACCACGCACGTACTCACAACTGGTCATAGCAAGAAATGTTTCCTCAACCTCCCCATGACCAAAAACCATGTTGGCTCCTCTAGCTGCAACTCCTAAGCATCTCTCAAACAGATCGGGAGTAATATGAATCTCAACCCCTTGAACAACAGAAAATAATTCCTCATTCCTTGCAATCAAATTCCCATAAAATTGCTACACCAGACTGGGGTAATAACGTGTATATCTAGTGACGAAATCAGTCCAACTTGGCTGAATCTCAAAGACAACACATAAATCGGGTAAAAGCTCATTCACCTCGTTGAAGTCGACCAGTGGAGGGTCGATAATGGGACGAGGAGGCAACCGAGGTGCACGATGAGGTGCAGGTGCTTGCTGTGGTGGAGGAGCCTGTGCCTCGCGTGTAACGACCCGAAACTCACTGCGGAACCTTCCCATCTCAAACCAAATCCAAGGTGAACACAACCCATTCGCACACAAGAGCGCAGGAGTAAGAACTTACTGGGACACCACAGCCCGATCCTGCCTTGAAATCTGCAAAATAATCAGGACGGACACGTCATTTTTGACGCCACAGAGCACAACGAGGACATCAGGCTCGACGAAACAGCAGCTCACCGAGAAGATCTTCCGCTCACCCGAGCACACTTCTCGATCAGAGCACCAGCTGTGCCACCTCAAACTACGACCTGAACACCTCAGGGGCTGGAGAGCTAAAGTGGCCAAAACCGACAGCAGCTCCCTCAAAGCACGCTCACGGCCACTTAACCACGAACAATCCTCTCCGTCCACCTGACGACGCTGCAGATTCCTCGAACGCAGCATCGCGAGTTCACGCCTGCCAGCAACCTCTGCCCAACGCAGCACAACCAGGGCCACCACCGATGAGGGAGAAGCTCTCAACCTCGATCCTTAGACCCCATGCTGGCACGAAAGTCGCGGACAGCAACCACCTTCACAGCGTCGCATAGTGCACTCAAGCTCTCAAGCGAGAAACTAGGCGGAAAGCGAACACAAAACCCTAAGCCAGCTGCCGATTGTACTGGACCTTATGGACTCTGATCACTGCAATATTCAAATTCCGTTGGATAACCATTGCGACACCAACGTCCCATCAAGGACCACCATTCCGACGCCAATCTCACTAAAAGGCCTCTGCCCACAGGCGTCACTCTTCGTCTGGTCTCATCACATCCCTCGACCTCTGTCAGGTGACATTCTCAACAACCACATCCGGGTCTAATACCGATGCCTGACACGGCTTCCATCACAGGAACAGGGTACTCATGCGGCGCACTAGCCAGCACATTCCCCAACACTCCATCCTACCAGTGCCATGATTGGTTTTCATGGTGTCTGAGGTGATGTCGGACTGTGTCCTTTGAGGTGCGCCTGCTCTGATGGCCGGTGTGCGTGGCATGCGGAGCGAGGTGTCGTTCGTGATGGTAGTCTGGCTGTGTCCCTCAGGATCGGTGTTTTCGTGAGAATTGAGGTTTTCTGTGCTGGGGCTTTGACAACGTTGTCAGTTGATTGAAGTGTTCTTCCCCTGTGACATAGTGCTAGTTCTAAATTTCAAGGATGAAATTCCTTCAAGGGGGGAGGGCTATAATGCCCCGGGTTTTTCGTATCTGGATCCGTGGGTTTCAGATCATCTTTCCGTGGATTTCGCATTATGTCCGATCGAGTTTCGAACTATTTTTACCGGGTTGTCGGACCCACCGGTGGTGTGCCCGTGAGTTTCCTTGGGTCCGTGGTGTGGTGAGGAGCACGTTGGTAATTTTCTGTAATTTTCGGAGCGCCTTTGTGGGTCCCGGGTTGCGTTTGGGGTTTTACGCGTGTTTTTCGCCTGTAGGACCTTCGGAATCCCATACAGGGTGAACCATTGCGTTCTCCGACGCCGGGACATTACCACAGCGAGCAACGTGTTCCGAGGATCAAGGAGGTGTATTTTTCTATTTTTTGGTATTTTTTGGAATTTCCATATTTTCCATATAAACCCCCCTCCCCTTTTCTCTCTCCCCATCTCTCATTTCTCACCCTCTCTCCCTCTCTCTTCTCTCACGCTCTCTTTCTCCCCTCTCTTCTCCGACGGCCGACGGAGTGAGACGGGGGTGAGGCGGAGGCGGTGCGGGGGAGGACGCGGGCGAGGATGGGCGAGGATCGAGGCGGTGGAGGCGCGTTGGAGCTCGTGGCGCGGTCGCGAGCCGGTGAGGGTTTTACGGCGTTTCTTCGTGGATCAGCGTCCACGGCGCGTCGTTTCTTCGATGGAGGTAGGGAGATGGACCCCCAGCTCGTGCGCTTCCTTTCCCGCAAGTTTTGTAGGCTACGGTGAGCCGAGCAGTTTATTTGAGCGGTTTGGTAAAAATCCATGTTTTTGGGGTGTGCGCTGTGGACACTAAAAAATTCTCACCCCATGTTTACGTGCAGGGGAATAAAGGAGGAGAAAAGAGAAGAGAAGATGAGAAGAAGAAAAGAAGAAAAGGAAGCCCCAGTGGCACACCTGTCAATTGCCCTCCAGCGGCACATTAAGTGCCCCCAGTGGCACACCTTTTAAGCCCCTCCAGCGGCACACTAAGCGGCCTCTAGCGGCACACCCCCAGTGTTCCCCAACGACACACTCACCAAGTGTCCCCCAGCAGCACACTCACTCTGTGCCCTCCACCGGCACACCCTTTGGTGCCATCCAATGGCACAGTCTTCATGCCCTCCAGCGGCACACCCTTTGGTGCCATCTAACGGCACAATCTTCACGCCCTCCAACGGCACACCCTTCAACCCTCCAACGACACATTGGTGGTGCCCTTCCAGCGGCACACTTCTCAGGCCCTTCAGTGGCACACACACTGGTGCCCTCCAACGGCACACTCCCTAGTTCCCTCCAACGGCGCACTCCCTCGTGCCCTCCAACGGCACGCCCATTGGCGCCCTTCAACGGCACACACACCTGTGCCTTTCAACGGCACACTTCAACTAGCCCTTCCAGCAGCACACTTCTCAGGCCCTTCCAGTGGCACACTTCTCAGGCCCTCCAGTGGCACACCCAAACAAGCCTTTCAATGGCACAACCGTTGCATCCCTCGGCGGCACACTGCCGAATAACTCCTCCGGTGCAGTGTTGAGCCAGCTCATTCCGGCACAGTGTTAAAACCTTTGGAACGGCACAGGCCGGCAGAAAAACACAACGGTTATTAGGTGAGCCCATTGGTGCACAGCCCAGGCACCTCAACGCCAGCTAACCCCCTACCTAGGTGTCATCTTCTGGTTCGGACATGGTGACTTCGACCTGACAAAGATGGGACTCGGGTCAACCTCGGATGGAAATGCCATCATGAGGCTCCCCTATCAACGACACACATATAAAGGCCCCTCACGGAGAAGAGAAGAGGAGGTGAAGACAGTGATACGAGAAGAAAAGGAAGAAGAAGAAGAGAAGAAGAAGGTAGAAGAGATATAGAGAAACGAGAGAGGAGTGTTGCATGTAACGGAGGGGGAAGGAATGGAGTGAAGGGAAGGGCTACCCTTCCTCGTTCCAACCCTCTCCCCAACTTTCTCTTCTTTGTTTCTTCCCTCCCTTTATTTAGGGATGCATTGTACGATGTGTGGTCTTTGGGCCCTGATCCTTGTTATTTTGAGTCCTCCATGAATGAAATAATTCTTGGTTTGGCTTCTTACTGCGTTTGCTGTTTTCTCCTCACCAGTCTCCTATGGTTTTACATTCTCCCCCCAACCTCCCAACTCCCTATTCTGCCTGATTTCCCGTGGCGCTGGCTTATGTAGTCAATTGGTTTTATTCCTGGCTTGATTGGGTATGGCCGGCCTACTTCCTCTTCAATGGCTTTCCATCGGATAACAACTCTTGATCTTGCCATACAGGTCTATTGGAGCCCACTGTCCCTTTTTTTAACAACACGCAGAATTCACCCACTGGCCAGGAAACTCCTCAGCCTTTCCTCCAAAGTCCCCAGTGCGCATACACCCACTCAGGCCTCCTAGCCATCACCCTCATTCTGCCTAGGACGGCACACTCCCTCCGGCTTGCCCACCGGTACACCCTTGAACCGCCTGCCCAGCGGTACACCTTGGCCGTCTTCTGCCCGGCACACTCTTGGCCGTGCCCCACCGGCACACTCTCAACCACACCCTCACCGGTACACCTTGGCCGGTCCAGCCCAGTAGACCCTAGCTGTCGTTTCCCCGGTGCATCTGTGATCTGTGTCAGCCTAAGTGGTTTCCTATTCGGTGTTTTCTCCGAGTTTTTCGGAGTTTTCTGAAGTTTTCTTAAAGGTGGCTGCCTTGGCACACCCCTCAAATTGTTGGTTCGTGCCACTCCTTGTGGGCATGTTCCCTTTTACTCCCTTACCATTCGGGTCAAGGGGAGATGCTGTCGAATTTTTGTCAGAAATAACAACAAGTTAAAAGACAAAAGGAAGCAACAAACAAATGAACTGATCAACAATAAAACTTTCTAATCAAGACAAAGGAACTATGCAAGGCCCAGAGAATTGAACTATTGAACATGGCTAAGGACTTAATCACATAACAGTTAATTGGAGGCTTGTCATTTGAGACCCTTCATCTGAATTCCATGAGCAAAAGAGTCCCCCATTTATGTGGATTCGGCCCCATTGGCATTGCCCTTCCAAACCATTTCAGTCTGAACTTCCCCTGGCCAGCCTGGAACGGCACACTTCAATTGACGCCAGCCTGGCACACCTTTCAGCCTACGTAACCCGACACACTCGTGCCCCCCATTCCTCCAATGCCTTGCCCGACGCACTCCTTCAGCAGCACACTAGCCCTCTCCCCTTTTGTCCGGCACACTCCCGTTTGACCTTGTTCGACACACTTCAAGCCCCTTTCATCCTTAATCCAACCTCCCACCGGCACGCTTCATTTGCATTGACTTGCATTCCAATCTGGCCTGCCCTTGCTTAGACCCATACCCCAAACATGCACAGACCTTGTTCAATGTGCACAGACCTTACCCAAAACTTGCATTGACCTTATCCCATATGTGCACAGACCTTGAATATGTATGTGCACAGACCCACATGGCCATGTACACAACTGCACCGACCTTGCCATTGACTCAACAGCTACTGCACTGACCTCAGCTTCCCCCTTGCCCGGTGTACTAGCACCCTATTCTAATGACATACACCTTCACGCCCCAGCGGTACACCCTCAATCTACCTCCACAGCGGCACACTCTCCAGCGGTACACACCCCTGAATCATTCTCCAACGACACACTCTTCATCCTTTAGCGGTACACCTCCCTCGGCCGGCACACTCTCATCTGCTTCAGCGGTACACCCCTAAATCATCCTCCAGCGGTACACTCTCCACCTCACCCACTTCGACACACTCTATATCTAAAAGCCAGACCAGAGAAAAGGGAATATAGTAATAAAAAAGGGATTTACATAATGACAATGATAAAAGAGAGGGGTTCTAATCAAAAGAATAAACAAAAGAAATAATAACAAAAAGGGGACAAATAATAATAATAAATGAATAAAAGATATGATAATAAATGACAATAATAACAAACCCAACAATAAAAATAATAAATAAATAAATCATAAGAAAAAGAAATAAATAGTAATAACAAACTCACTCAAAAATATGTAAACTAACAAATAATAATGATAAAAATTCAAATAATAATAAAACGATGAGACCTGCTCCGCAGCCCTGTATCCCTTCAAGACATGACGTAAAGGGAATATTAACGTTGCCCCTCCAAGTCGGGTTCGGACCTTGGGAACCATCCCGATATGGTCGTAATCTGGCATTACTCTGGACCGATAGTTCGTCAAATCGGATTCGTTCTATTGGGATTCATTCCCGCTCTTTATTGAAATTGCCGCGAACTCGGTATACATTTGTGCGGGGTTATTTCCATCTACGTCGTACCTTCAATACAGACCTTTGTCCGAACATAAAGTGGTCCATGAGTGACCGAAAAAATCTGAATGGAACGAGAAGGCTCTCGTCATCCCCGGACCCTTTGCATGGGAATATCAATAAGGCCTCCGTGGGCCATGCTTAGACCTTGGGTTCCCCCCGATCATGGTCATTGCCTGACCCATATCCTCGGCCTATAGCCCGCTCCCTTTGAACGCATATTGGTTCTGGGATCTGATCCCGGGACACTCCCCCGTTGCCCCCTTGGCACCAGAAATATTAATGATGCTCATGCAAGTCTTGTTCCGACCGCGGGAGGTGCCCCCTGAATGGTCCTGACTCGTTCTCGCACCGGGCCAATAAACTCGCTGATTTCTGACCACTCTAATCGGGATTCAACAGAATGTCTCCTATCCCTTTGAACAATAAATTTGCCGTACCCCGGCATACATATGCTCCAGTTTTCCCCGTGACGATCACAATTTTCTGAAGCCAGACGCTCATCCAAATATCAAAATGGTCCCTTGAGTGACCGACATATTTCGAATGCTTGCTTCCTTAGACATCGGGGTTTCCGACTGATTCGAGACCGCTATCGGCTTGTTTCTCTCGATATAGTTTCCTGCCATGAGGCCCTAATTCCTGGCAATTAATCAAGGGTGTTCCCCTCTCCGAGGGGATGTAAATGACGCCGTGACCTTTATGGCGCGGCGGGTTTCGGTCCCGACACGAACTACATAATCGTCTGATTAGTCAGATCGAGCGCACCATGTGCTTCTTTGGAGCCCGAATAAATCGTCACTTTGTGACTGGCATCCTCACGCACTTAATAAACGAATAAACAACTATATAAGATAAAAAGTGCGTCCACAAGTCTGGCACGCCCGGTGGGACGGAAACCACCATTCATCTCTTCGCCGGGATTCGAGGCCTCATGGCCTCCTAATAAATGATGTTTGTCTGCTTTGATGAATTGCAGGTGCTGTCTTTGTCAGTCCTATGGTGGGAAAAGCTGAATTAGGCGAAATTATCTTTATGGCCTCGAGGATGCTACTCCAAGGCACCTGCAGCTCCCGGGAATCATGAAGGCTGTTTAAAAAAAAGAGAGAGAAGAGAAAGAGAAAGAAGGGAGGGGAAATCAAACCCCCTTTCCCTAAGAAGAAAAAGAAGAAAAGAAGAAAAGAAGAAAAGAAGAAAAGAAGAAAAGAAGAAAAGAAGGAAGCAAAAAAGGAGAAGAGAGAGAATTGGCGAGAGAGGGTTGTACGGCCATATCCGTCGACACCCGTGCTGAACGAAGATTACCACTATGGGGTTGATGCGGTGGAGCGAACCACTCATCCCCTCCCTGAGGGGGTGAGCGCTCTCCTGCACACCTACCGTGGTCTATTACACAAAAGAAAGAGAAGAAAAGAAAGGACGAAAAGAAAAGTTGGCAAGCATTGCTGACCAAAAGAGCAAAAGGAAACCCGGCATCCCGCCGACTCTAGGAGGGTCCAAGTCCGTGGTGCAATGCCCTGGTCCGTTCCACCTTCCTCCTGCCCCTATCCGGCGCAAGACGGTCCCTCGAGTGACTGTTAGAAACTCCAACAAGCCGCAACTGTAGCTTGATGAATTCCTGCCCACTGTGGGGGATACTTTATAGCAATGAGGCCAAGCATGGCCACCACTCCCGAAGAGAGAGTGCATATACCCCGCCATGGGGGATAAGATGAAGAAATATACCCCGCCATGGGGGCACGAGAAGCAAAGAAGCATACACCCCGATATGGGGGCACATGAAGAGAATACGCCCCGACTCGGGGGCACGTGAGAAGACTACCCCGCCTCGGGGCATTGAAGCCATAAAAAGTACACCCCGCCTGGGGGCACATAAGCAAAGTGGCAAGACACACCCGCCATGCGGGCACATGAAATAAAGGCTACACCCCCGCTCTAGGGGCATTTGAAGAGAAACATACCCCGCCATGGGGGCATAAGAGGCAGAAGAATCTACCCCGCCACGGGGGCATAAGAAGAAACATACCCCGCCTGGGGGACGCAGAAGCAAAGAGACAGAATTTACCTCCACCCGGGGGCACAGAAGCAAAGAGACATGCATCCCGACCTGGGAGCATATGAAGAAAGATATACCCCGCCCGTGGGGCATTTGAAGAAGAAACACACCCCGACCTAGGGGGCATACAAAGAAAGAAGCACACTCCGTCTGAGTGCACAAGAAGCAAAGTACACCCCACCTGGGGGCACAGAAGCAAAGAGGCAAGACACGCCCGCCTTGGGGGCACAAAAAAATAAAACGCACCCCACCTTGAAAGCATAAAAAACTGCAATACACCCCGCTTAGGTGCACAAGAAGCAAACATCCCCCAGTGTGTCGGGGCAGAAGAAGAAGAATCCACCCCGCTCTGGGACATAAGAAGCAAAAGATACCTCGTTTAGGGGGCACATGAAGGGAATACACCCCGACTCGGGGGCATGTGAGAAGAATCTTCCCCAACTTGGAGGCATAAGAAGAAACAGAGTTGCACCCCGGTCTGGGGGCACATGATGAGGATCCACCCCGACTCGGGGGCACATAAAGTAAAAGTTACACCCCAGCTTCGGGGCATTTGACGAAGAATCCACCCCGACCTGGGGGCATAAGAAGAAATAGAGTTGCATCCCGGCCTAGGGGCATTTGAAGAAGAAACGTACCCCGATATGGGGGCACATGAAGCAAAAGACATACCCCACCATGGGGGCATAAGAAGAAAAGAATTCACCCCGGCCTGGGGACACTCAAAGAAAGAAGCACATCCCACCATGGGGGCATAAGAAGTAAGAATACACCCCGGCTTAGGGGCACACAAAGGAAGAAACTCACCCCCGCTCTAGGGACATATGAGACAAAGAATACACCCCGGTTTAGGGGCATACGAAGAGAAATATACCCCACTCTGGGGCAGAAAAAATAGAAAAATCTACCCTGACCTGGGGGCACAACAAGCAGCAGAGTCACACCCTGATCTAGGGGCACCTGAAGAGAAATATATCTCGCCATAGGGGCGTATAAAAGAAAAGAGAGTAAGAATGCACCCCGGTCTGGGGGCACAGAAGCAAAGAGATATACATCCCGACCTGGGAGCATATGAAGAAAGGTATACCCCGCCCAAGGGGCACTTGAAGAAGCAACATACCCCGCCACGGGGGCATGGAAGCCGCAAAATTTTTTTTCACCCCAGCTTAGGGGTATTCAAAGATCTACCCCGGTTTTTGAGGCATTTGAGGAAGAACTACACCCCGCTATGGGGGCATGAGAAGCAAAGATTATATCCCACCTGGGGACACACAAAGAGAGAAACTCGCCCCGACTTAGGGGCATTCAAAGAAGAAATGTACCCCGCCATGGGGAGGCACATGAACCAACACACCCCGCCTGGGGGCATAGAGGCCATAAAGAACAAGCCCAGACTTAGGGGCATTTGAAGAAGAATCCACCCCGCCTGGAGGCATAGAAGCAAAGGTACACCCCGCTTAGGGGCACGTGAAGAAAAGACACATCCTGCCTTGGGTGCACAAGAAGCAAAACACTCCTCTCCTGGGGGGGCATGTGAAATAAAGCTACACCCCCCCTCAGGGGCGTAAGAAGCAAAGATATGCCCCGTGCCCGAGACATATGAAGAGGAAGATACCTCCCTCTGGGGACATAAGAAGCAAAAGACACACCCCGACTTAGGGGCATTTGAAGAAGTGAAGAAGAAACATACACCCCGTCTGGGGGTAGGGAGGACGTAAAGAAGATGCCCTGCCATAGGGGCATAAGAAGCAAAAGACATACCCCGACATGGGGGCATGAAAAAGAGAAGCAAAAGATACACCCCGTGCCGGGGGGCATGTGAAGATAAAGATACCTCGCTCTGGGGCATAAGAGGCAGCATGATCTATTCCGCCATGGGGGTATCAGAAGCAAAGATTCTACCCCGCCATGGGGGCATAAGAGGCGAAGACTACACCTCGCCCGGGGGCAGAGAAGCAAAGAGGCATGCCCTCTCGACCTAGGGGGGGCAGATGAAGAAAGGTCATACCCCGCCTGGGGGCACATCAAGAGAAATACACGCCAGCACGAGGCATTAATGAGAAAAGAAGAGCAGAAAAAAAAAGAAAGGAGACATGAGGCAGACGTGGTCTTTGAACCCGCCTCTTCACACCAAAGAAGAAGAAAAAAAAGAAGGGAAAAGCGACATGAGGCAGACGTGGTCTTCGAACCTGCCTCTTCACAATAAAGAGAACAACAGAAAAGAAAAGAACAGTCACTAGGCATATGTGGTCTTTCCACTCGCCCCTTCGCATAAAAGAAGAAGAGAAGAAAAGAAAGTGAGCCTTGAGGCAGACATGGTCTTTCACCCTCTACCTCCAGCCATCCAATAAATAGACCCCTCATGTGGTCGGCATCACGACCTTTCGTTTAAGCCGACAAAACCTTTCACCGACGGGGCGTTAAACCGATGAAACATTCTGCCATCAGGGCTTCAGCCGACAAACATTCCGCCGATGGGGCGTTAAACCGATCAACATCCCGCCGACGGGGCGTTAAACCGATCAACATTCCGCCGACGGGGCGTTAAACCGATCAACACTCCGCCAATGGGGCGTTAAACCGACCAACCTTCTGCCGACGGGGCGTTAAACCGATCAACACTCCACCGACCGGGCATTAAACCGATCAACACTCCACCGACGGGGCGTTAAACCGATCAACACTCCGCCGACGGGGCGTTAAACCAATCAACATTCTGCCTACGGGGCGTTAAATCGATCAACACTCCGCCGACGGGGCGTTAAACCGATCAACACTCCGCTGACAGGGCGTTAAACTGATCAGCACTCCACCGATGGGGCATTAAACCAATCAACATTCCGCCGATGGGGCGTTAAACCGATTAACACTCCGCCAACGAGGCGTTAAACCGACCAACCTTCCGCCGACGGGGCGTTAAACCGATCAACACTTCACCGACGGGGCGTTAAACCGATCAACATTCCGCCGATGGGGCGTTAAATCGATCAACACTCTGCCGACGGGGCGTTAAACCGATCAACACTCCTCCGACGGGGTGTTAAACCGATCAATATTCCACCGACGGGGTGTTAAACCGATCAACACTCCACCGACGGGGCGTTAAACCGATCGATATTCCACCAACGGGGCGTTAAACCGATCAACATTCCACCAACGGGGCATTAAACCGACAAGATGCTCAACCATCGGGCCTTCAAGCCGACAGATATTCAGCCGTTGGGGCTTCAAGACGACAGCTTCCCAATCAAAGAATAAAGCTTTCGCTTTGGTTCGGATCCTTCTCCGGCCAGAGAATCAAAGAATAAACCTTTCACTTTGGTTCAGATCCGTCCCAGCCAGAGAATCAAAGAATGAACCTTCCACTTTGGTTCGGATCCTTCCCCGGCTAGAGAATTAAAAAAGGAGACCTTTCACTTTGGTTCGGACCCTTTCCCGGTCAGAGAATTAAAGAATCAACCCTTCACTTTGGTTTGGATCCTTTCCCGACTAGAGAATTAAAGAATCAACCTTTCACTTTGGTTCGGATCCTTCCCCGGCCAGAGAATCAAAGAATAAACCTTTCACTTTGGTTCAGATCCTTCGCCGACCAGAGAATCAAAGAATCAACCTTTCACTTTGGTTCGGGTCCTTCCCCGGCCAGAGAATTAAAGAATCAACCTTCCACTTTGGTCCGGATCCTTCCCCGACCAGAGAATCAAATAATAGACCCTTTCACTTTGGTTTGGATCCCTTCCCAGACAGAGAACAAAAGAATCAACCTTTCACTTTGGTTCGGATCCCTCCCCAGCCAGATAATTAAAAAAGCCCTTTCACTTTGGTTCGGATCCTTTCCCGGCCAGAGAATCAAAGAATAAACCTTTCACTTTGGTCCAGATCCTTTCCTGCCCAGAGAATTAAAGAATCAACCTTTCACTTTGGTTTGGATCCTTCCCCGGCCAAAGAACAAAAGAATAGACCTTTCACTTTGGTCCGGACCCCTCTCCGGCCAGAGAACAAAAAGGAGACCCCTCTCTTCGGCTCTCACATCCCGCTACCCGACGTCCTCCGGCTCATCCATTTCGGCCGAGGCCCACTATCAGGATTAATCCATCCATCTCACCACGCTCTCCAATACCTTTCGGCCTTATAGCCGGCTTCTAACATCTCTCGGCTTGTTAGCCCGCTCTCCTCAAATTTTGGCTATTGTAGCCCACTTCCAATATCAACTTCGGCTCTTGCAGCCTGCTTCACAAAATTTCGGCTCTTTGTAGCCCGCTTCACCAACCTTTGGTCTTTGTAGCCTGCTTCTCGGCTCTTGCAGCCCACTTCCCAATTTTGGCTATAGTAGCGTGCTTCCCGATTTCGGCTCTTGCAGCTCGCTTCCCACTATCTTTGGCTCTTGTAGCCTGCTTCCCAGAATTCGACCTTCACAGGCCCGCTTCCCATAACTTCGGCTCCTGCAGCCTACTTCCCCAATTTTGGCTCCCAAAGCCTGCTTCCCGATTTCGGCTCTTGCAGCCCGCTTCCCACTATCTTTGGCTCTTGTAGCCTACTTCCAAAATTCTGCCTTCACAGGCCCGCTTCCCATAACTCTGGCTCCTGCAGCCCGCTTCCCAACTTTGGCTCTTGTAGTATGTTTCCCAGAATTCGGCTCCCGTAGCCCGCTCTCCTCAAATTTTGGCTATTGTAGCCCACTTCCAATATCAACTTTGACTTTTATAGCCCGCTTCCCCAACGTTCTTTCGGCCCTTCGCGATCTCCTCCCTCAGCACCTTGGCTGCTGCTTTGACTCTATATGCACATACAAGATACATATACGTAACGACAGTATGTTCTTACGCAAAAAAAAAAGAGCAAAGCAAAAGAGACAAAAAAAAAATGCTTGGCGGCCCTACTTGTATGCTTGCTTATAATATAGAATAATGCACCTCCTTGGAATTTTCTAGGACCGTGTTTCCTTGCTAAATAATGTTGTCCCGATTCCAGATGCACGTGCGTCACGACATATGCTCGAAAAGAACCCAATTATGGCGGGTGTACACGTCAAGGGGAAGAGTCATGGCTAAATTGCTAAGCCCAACTCACAAAATAAACCTGAGGCAACACTCCCACACTTCACGCTTAATGTGTTTAATGGTCTTCGACCATAGGGATTGCCCGATTTTCTTCTTAGCACTCTACGGATGCTTGAATTCCTGCACTCGCGTGAAAGGTAATCGTGAGGGAAAAGCTGCCTACCCCCATTAAAAAAAATGATGCAAAATAAAAAAATAGAGAGAAACGTGAATCCAAGTAGCCGGGAATCCCCATTGAAACAAATGAGGAGACTCGCGTGAAATGGTGAAGCGAATTGTAACAAGGATGAAGCCTAATAGCCGGGAATCCTCATTGAGACACATGAGGAGACTCGCGCCAAACGGTGGAATCCGTAATAGAATTATAATAAAGATGAATCCTAGTAGCCGTGAATCCCCATTGAGACAAATGAGGAGACTCGCGTCGAATGGTGAAATCCGCTACCAAAATAAACAGATGAGGGCTGAGCGAAGCTACCGAAATCGAGAGCCTGAAACCCATATGTAGGCGCTAGAGTAATCATCGAGTGTTTCTTAGGAAACCTGCATATCCCTATGTTTAGGGCCTTTTGTTCACATGTTTGCTCCTCCACTCCACAAAGAATTACCTCGGGTGACATGCGTGAATTTAAGCTATGCATGCAAGACATGTGATATCCTCTTGACGGGTGCACTACCCCTTAGCTATGCCTTCCGGCCCGTACCGTGTCTGCGAATCATGGGCGATGTCCCTATCCCATCCCCTATAGAGGGAGCTGCCTTATTTATATTTATGTTATGCCTACTGACGAATGCCTGCACGCTTAAATAAAAATAATAATAAAAATAATAAACTTAATTTTGGATATCACAGCCTGCTTTCCCAGTTCTGGCTTGTACATCCCAATCTTGGCCCTCACGGCCTACTCCCTGCCCTTGCGGCTTGCTAATCACCCAACTTTGGCTTTTGCAGTCAGCTTCTCGATTGCAGCTCTCGTGGTCTGCTTCCTCGATTTGGGCTCTCATAGCCTGCTCCCCAATCTCAGCTCTTGTAGCCAGCTTCCCGATTGTGGCTCTTGTAGTCCGCTTCCCCCGATTTTAGCCTTCACGGCCTACTTCCGTAACACCGATTATGGCCCATGTTGTCCACTTTCTCGGGTTCAGATTTCACAGCCGGTACTCCTGGCGTATTGAAGAACATCACATCCTTTCACTTTGGTTCGGACCTTCCGTCTGGCTAGAGAACAAAAATAAAATCCTTTCACTTTGGTTCGGGCCTGTCGCCCAGCCAGAGAATAAACAAACCCCTCCACTCTAGATCGGACCTTCCATCTGGTTAGAGAACGAAAACACCCTCTCACTTTGGTTCGGACCTTCCGTCCAGCCAGAGAACAAAAAGACTTTTCACTCTAGATCGAACCTTCCATCCGGCTAGAGAACAAGAAGACCCTTTCACTTTGGTTCGGACCCGCCGTCCAGCCAGAGAACAAAAAGATTCTCCCCACTCTAGATCGGACCTTCCCTCTGGCTAGAGAACTAAAAGAGACCCTTTCACTTTGGTTAGGACCTGCCGTCCAGCCAGAAAAAAATAATAATTTCCACTCTAGAGCGGGCCTTCCCTCCGGCTAGAGAACTAAAAGACTCTTTTCACTTTAGCTCGGACCTTCCGTCCGGCTGGAGAACTAATAGACCCTCTCTACTCTAGATTGGGCCTTCCGTCCGATTGGAGAACAAAAGATCCCTTTCACTTTAGCTCAGACCTTCCATCCGGCTAGAGAATAAAAAGACTCTTTCCACTCTAGATCGGACCTTCCGTCCGATTAGAGAACAACAGATCCCTTTCACTTTAGCTCGGACCTTCCATCTGGCTAGAGAACAAAAAGACCCTTTTTCTCTAGATCGGACCTTCCGTCCGGCTAGAGAATGAAAAAAAATCCTTTCACGCTGGTTCGGACCCGCCGTCCAGCCCAAGAATTAAAAGACCCTTCATATAGCTGGTACCCCCCGGGCGCATTAAAAGAACAAAACAACCTTTCACCCTGGCCCGAGCCTGCCGTTCGGGTAAGGAATCATCCCCCTTTCCTCGCGCTAAAACTGGTCCGTGTCAGCGACTTGACCATTCCTCCGTCCCTTCGGGTGACTAGTATCCCTTTTGACTTGGACCTTCCATCCGGGTCATTGAATCAACAAACTCTTCTCTCCGTCTCCGTGAGTGATGAATATCCCTTTTGAATCAACAAACTCTTCTCTCCGTCCCTTCGGGGTCACGAACAATCCGTTTGGTTTGGACCTCCCGTCCAGGTAATTGAATCAACAAATTCTTCTCTCCGTCACCTTGGGTGACGAATATCCCTTTTGAATGAACGGACTTTTCTCCCCGTCCCTTCGGGTGACGAATGTCCCTTTTGAATCAACAAATTATTCTCTCCGTCCCTCTGGGTGAAGAATACCCCTTTTGATTTGGATCTGCCGTTTGGATCATTAAAGGAATAAACCCTCCTCTCCGCCCTCGTGGCTCCCCTTCCCACATCCTTTGGCTGGATGGCCTGCTCCCAATTTCGACCCGCCTGGCCTGCTCTACAGACTTCGGTCCGCAGACCCGCTCTCCTCATCATGCTGATGAATTTCTCAGTCGGCCTGCACTCGCATGCCCCGCTCTCTCATCCCTCTCTCACGCCGTTTGCGGCTGGGGGGCATTTGTGGACACTAAAAAATTCTCACCCCATGCTTAAGTGCAAGGGAATAAAGGAGGAGAAAAGAGAAGAGAAGATGAGAAGAACAAAAGAAGAAAAGGAAGCCCCAGCGGCACACCTGCCGATTGCCCTCCAGTGGCACATTAAGTGCCCCCAGCGGCACACCTTTTAAGCCCCTCCAGCGGCACACTAAGCGGCCTCTAGCGGCACACCCCCAGTGTTCCCCAGCGGCACACTCACCCAGTGTCCCCCAGTGGCACACTCACTCTGTGCCCTCCACCGGCACACCCTTTGGTGCCATCCAACGGCACAGTCTTCATGCCCTCCAGCGGCACACCCTTTGGTGCCATCCAACGGCACAGTCTTCATGCCCTCCAGTGGCACACCCTTCAGCCCTCCAACGGCACATTGGTGGTGCCCTTCCAGCGGCACACTTCTCAGGCCCTTAAGTGGCACACACACTGGTGCCCTCCAACGGCACACTCCCTAGTGCCCTCCAACGGCGCACTCCCTCGTGCCCTCCAACGGCGCACTCCCTCGTGCCCTCCAATGGCGCACCCACTGGCGCCCTCCAACGGCACACACACCTTTGCCTTTCAACAGCACGCTTCAACTAGCCCTTCCAGCAGCACACTTCTCAGGCCCTTCCAGCGGCACACTTCTCAGGCCCACCAGTGGCACACCCAAACAAGCCTTTCAATGGCACAACCGTTGCATCCCTCGACAGCACACTATGCCGAATAACTCCTCCAGTGCAGTGTTGAGCCAGCTCATTCCGGCATAGCGTTAAAACCTTCGAAACGGCATAGGCCGGTAGAAAAACACAACGGTTATTAGGTGAGCCCATTGGCGCGCAACCCAGGCACCTCAACACCAGCTAACCCCCTACCTAGGTGTCATCTTCTGGTTCGGACATGGTGACTTCGACCTGACAAAGATGGGACTCGGGTCAACCTCGGATGGTAGTGCCATCATGAGGCTCCCCCGTCAACGACGCACATATAAAGGCCCCTCACAGAGAAGAAAATAGGAGGCGAAGACAGTGATACGAGAAGAAAAGGAAGAAGAAGAAGATAAGAAGAAGGTAGAAGAGATATAGAGAAAAGAGAGAGGAGTGTTGCATGTAACGGAGGGGGAAGGAATGGAGTGAAGGGAATGGCTACCCTTCCACGTTCCAACCCTCTCCCCAACTTTCTTTTCTTTCCTCTTCTTTGTTTCTTCCCTCCCTTTGTTTGGGAATGCATTATACGATGTGTGGTCTTTGGGCCATGATCCTTGTTATTTTGAGTCCTCCATGAATGAAATAATTCTTGGTTTGGCTTCTTACTGCATTTGCTGTTTTCTCCTCACCAGTCTCCTGTGGTTTTACATTCTCCCCCCAACCTCCCAACTCCCTGTTCTGCCTGATTTCCCGTGGCGCCGGCTTATGTAGTCAATAGGTTTTGTTCCTGGCTTGATAGGGTATGGCCGGCCTACTTCCTTTTCAATGGCTTTCCATCACATAACAACTCTTGATCTTGCCATACAGGCCTATTGGAGCCCAATGTCCCTTTTTTTAACAACACGCAGAATTCACCCACTTGCCAGGAAACTCCTCAGCCTTTCCTCCAAAGTCCCCAGTGCGCATACACCCACTCAGGCCTCCCAGCCATCACCCTCATTCTGCCTGGGATGGCACACTCCCTCCGGCTTGCCCACAGGTACACCCTTGAATCGCCTGCCGAGCGGTACACCCTGGCCGTCTTCTGCCTGGCACACCCTTGGCCGTGCCCCACCGGCACACTCTCAACCACACCCTCACCTGTACACCTTGGCCGGTCCAGTCTGGTACACCCTTGCTGCCATTTCCCCGGTGCATCCGTGATCTGTGTCAGCATAAATGGTTTCCTATTCGGTATTTTCTCCGAGTTTTTCGGAGTTTTCCGAAGTTTTCTTAAAGGTGGCTGCCTCAGCACACACCTCAAATTGTTGGTTCGTGCCACTCCTTGTGGGCATGTTCCCTTTTACTCCTTTACCATCCGGGTCAAGGGGAGATGCTGTCAAATTTTTGTCAGAAATAACAACAAGTTAAAAGACAAAAGGAAGCAACAAACAAATGAACTGATCAACAATAAAACTTTCTAATCAAGACAAAGGAACTATGCAAGGCTCAGAGAATTGAACTATTGAACATGGCTAAGGACTTAATCACATAACAGTTAATTGGAGGCTTGTCATTTGAGACCCTTCATCTGAATTCCATGAGCAAAAGAGTCCCCCATTTATGTGGATTCTGCCCCATTTACATTGGCCTTCCAAACCATTTCAGTCTGAACTTCCCCTGGCCAGCCTTGAACGGCACACTCCAATTGACGCCAGCCCGGTACACCTTTCAGCCTACATAACCCGACACACTCGTGCCCCCCATTCCTCCAATGCCTTGCCCGGCGCACTCCTTCAGCGGCACACTAGCCCTCTCCCCCTTTTGTCTGGCACACTCTTGTTTGGCCTTGTTCGGCACACTTCAAGCCCCTTTCATCCTCAATCCAACCTCCCACTGGCACGCTTCATTTGCATTGACTTGCATTCCAATCTGGCCTGCCCTTGCTTAGACCCATACCCCAAACATGCACAGACCTTGTTCAATGTGCACAGACCTTACCCAAAACTTGCATTAACCTTATCCCATATGTGCACAGACCTTGAATCCGTATGTTCACAGACCTACATGGCCATGTACACAACTACACTGACCTTGCCATTGACTCAACAGCTACTGCACTGACCTCAGCTTCCCCCTAGCCCGGTGTACTGGCACCCTATTCTAACTGCATACACCTTCACGCCCCAGCGGTACACCCTCAGTCTACCTCCTCAGCGGCACACTCTCCAGCGGTACACACCCCTGAATCATCTTCCAACGGCACACTCTTCATCCTCTAGCGGTACACCCCCCTCGGCCGGCACACTCTCATCTGCTTCAGCGGTACACCCCTAAATCATCCTCCAGCGGTACACTCTCCACCTCACCCACTTCGACACACTCTATATCTAAAAGCCAGAGCAGAGAAAAGGGAATATAGTAATAAAAAAGGGATTTACATAATGACAATGATAAAAGAGAGGGGTTCTAATCAAAAGAATAAATAAAAGAAATAATAACAAAAAGGGGACAAATAATAATAATAAATGAATAAAAAATATGATAATAAATGACAATAATAACAAACCCAACAATAAAAATAATAAATAAATAAATCATAAGAAAAATAAGTAAATAGTAATAAAAAACTCACTCAAAAATATATAAACTAACAAATAATAATGATAAAAATTCAAATAATAATAAAACGATGAGACCTGCTCCGCAGCCCTGTATCCCTTCAAGACCTGGCATAAAGGGAATATTAACATCGTCCCTCCAAGTCGGGTTCAGACCTTGGGAACCGTCCCGATATGGTCGTAATCCGGCATTGCTCTGGACCGATAGTTCTTCAAATCGGATTCGTTCTATTGGGATTCATTCCCGCTCTTTATTGAAATTGCCGCGAACTCGGTATACATTTGTGCGGGGTTGTTTCCATCTATGTCGTACCTTCAATATAGACCTTTGTCCGAACATAAAGTGGTCCATGAGTGATCGACAAAATCTGAATGGAACGAGAAGGCTCTCGTCATCTTCGGACCCTTTGCATGGGAATATCAATAAGGTCTCCGTGGGCCATGCTTGGACCTCGGGTTCCCCCCGATCATGGTCATTGCCTGACCCATATCCTCGGCCTATAGCCCGCTCCCTTTGAACGCATATTGGTTCTGGGATTTGATCCCGGGACACTCCCCTGTTGCCCCCTTGGCACCGAAAATATTAATGATGCTCATGCAAGTCTCGTTCGGACTGCGGGAGGCGCCCCTGGAATGGTCCTGACTCAATCTCGCACCGGGCCAATAAACTCGCTGATTTTCGACCACTCTAACCGGGATTCAACCGAATGTCTCCTATCCCTTTGAACAATAAATTTTCCGTACCCCGACATACATATGCTCCGATTTTCCCCGTGACGATCACGATTTTCTGAAGCCGGACGCTCGTCCGAATATCAAAATGGTCCCTTGAGTGACCGACATATTTCGAATGCTTGCTTCCCTAGACATCGGGCTTTTCGACTGATTCGAGACCGCTATCGACTTGTTTATCTCGATATAGTTTCCTGGCCATGAGGCCCTGATTCCCGATGATTAATCAAGGGTGTTCCCCTTTCCGAGGGGATGTAAATGACGCCGTGACCTTTATGGCGCGGCGGGTTTCGGTCCTGACATGAACTACACAATCCTCAGATTAGTCAGATCGAGCGCACCATGGGCTTCTTCGGAGCCCGAATAAATCGTCACTTTGTGACTGGCATGCCCACGCACTTAATAAATGAATAAACAACTATATAAGATAAAAAGTGCATCCACATGCGCCTGATCTACTGTTCTACCGCATTTCGAACCGATTCGAGGGTCTAGATGCATGCTAGCCCATAGAGGAGCTTCCCCATTATTTTCCCCATCATCCGTGGATGATCGGGGCATGGAACGGAATTTTTGGTGTTAGTTCGCCATTTCGCCGTCGGGACGCTGTGGCGATCATTCCAGTGACCGCCACAGGGTGTAACGCGCCTGGGCAGGTGCGTTATGCTCCCTTTGTTTTGGGTATTGGTGTTTATGGGCCCGACGGCCCCATGATAGACCACCACAGGGCTGTGACGCCCTCATGCTAGACCGTTACGGTGATTCCGACCGTTAGTTTATGACCGTTGGGGGTCATAGACACCTGGCGCACTCAGAGTGGCGCGTCAGAGAAGCGTGACGCCCATGGGTAGGAGTGTTAGAGCTAATGCATTCACACTTCACCCTAGCGCGCCTGGGTAGGTGCGTTAGAGAGCGTGACGCACCAAGCGGTATGCGTCACGGCTTGTGTAGCTCCTTGGCCTAACGCACCGGCGTCGGTCCGTTAGGTGACGTAACGCCCCTAGAGGAGCGCGTTACGTTCAATTTTCACTCGTGCCCTGACGCACCTATTTAGGCCCGTCAGGTGCTGTGACGCACCAACGTGGGCACGTTACAGTTCGTTTCACACCGAGTGTCTGACGCTCCTGAGTTGGACCGCCAGGGTGCTGTGACGGCCTACCTTTGGACCGTTACAGTCTGTGACGGCCCAAAGATAGACCGTCAGGCACTATGTTATGCTGAAGTGGTCCTTCGTGCTTGCCGCGATCGTTTCGCGTTGTGTAGGTCCCTAGTCGACCCGGTTGCGACACAGCGGTTGACTTGCGGTCTTGTGAATGCCCCAGACGCCCGTAGGATTATGTGTCCGTATTTTAAGGGTGTCGAGAGGACCATGGTACCTCGTTTAGAGTGCACATGGGTTTGAGAGTCCGGGTGACTCCTCGTGTGCCGGGCTTTTATGTTACGCTTGACCGAGTCACCGTGTATCGGTGTGTGTGTGGTGGGGTCTCCCCCGCATGCCGTGAGTTTTCCTGGAAGGTGATTCCCGAGTGGGCCATGTGTTTGGCCTTGGATTGCAAGTCCAGTTGCCCAGCCTAGGGTTGGAGGGTTCCCGCTTTTCCATGAGAGTGGGATTCGGTTTGGCGGCATGTGAGCTACCTTGGGAACCGTGCTTCTACGTTTCTACGTGGCCGGGTGCGTGGCTTATGGACTGTGAGTCCCGTTTCTTCTCTGACTATGGTCACCGTGCGATGGTGCTGGTACGTGGGACGGTCCCCGTACTTCGTCGGGTTTGGATGTTGTTTTTCGTTGACTTGAGAGTCTACTCCTTCTGTGACCCTCCACTAGTCGTAGCCTACCAGTACGCGTGTGCTGGTCCCACATGGGAGTAGGTAGACGGGCTTACCCTGAGGATGGTTTTTAGACTGGTTTCTGTCGGGCCCCACGTCTTGCAGCTAGAGTCCGGCTGAGGGGAAAACCAGTTAGAGGCCAGACCTGGGACGCATGGTCTGTTTGTGCACACGTGGTTGGGGGCGGTTGGACCCACGGTGACGAGCGTGACACCAGCTAGTCACTTGCTTTGTGGTTTCTTGTTCGGTGTCCGTGGCTCTGGTAGGAGCTACCACGTCAGGCAGTTCACCTGTGGTGCGGTGTAAGACGTCAGGGGACGCTACCGACTGTGCTTCTAGTGGGAGGTACTCCTGTCGAGTCAGGAGTGACAGACTGTCAGTTTCTGTGACTTCGACCTTCGGGTTTTTGGTCGTGTCGACCGTCGAGTTCCGGGTGTTTCACCGTGGCGAGTGTGTCGGTTCTCGTGCCGCGAGACTAGTGCTAGTAGCTTTACCAAGGTTGCATCTTGTTGTGTAGTACCTGTGACCAGGTGGTCAGGGTTGCACCTTGGACAGCGTGTCCAAGTCGGCCGTGTCCTGGGAGACTAGCCTCTACGGCATGGTTGCCGTAGGTTTTACTTCGGTAAGTGGTACTAGTGTGGTTCGGTAGCCTCCGACCGTGAGATCGGGGTGTGTTTCTGGTATAGTAGGAGTAGCTGTAATGCCGAGTTTTTGACCGGCCACTGGTTCACTGTTCCTGTTGTAGTTATAGCTTTCCTTTCTGCTACCGCCGTTGTTTCCGGTTGGGGTTCCGCGGGATCCCTGCTGAGTCTCTGTTTTGGAGACTCATTCCCTACTTTTCAGGTGTGGCGGTTCTTCCTCGAGGTTCGAGGGTGCGGTACGGGGGTTCTCAGTTGCCAGCTTGCCGGGCCGAGTGTTCACTCGGCATGTGGTATATTTTACTACTTTAGACTATAATTTTTGTTGGACAGGACTCTGTTGTAGTAGTTATTTATTTATTTCTATTAATTATTGAATTATCCTACCTTATTTCCTATTTCTTTGTGCCTCCACACTCCTTTTAGCCCTTCCGAGCCCTCCCGACTCGTGGGCGGCGGTTCGAGTCTCAGATTCTCGGGCCTTCCCGGTAATCGGATTCTCGGGTCGTTACATTGCGTCTCTGGCCACTCACTTCCCCTTGGGCAGAATGCCGAGAACTCCGTCTAGGCGGCATCCCGAACTAGAAAACCCGGAGGAAAACCCTTGAAGAGATGACCCTCATCCCGGGGGATGAAGATAGATCAACAGACACTCCAGGGGCTTGCAAAAGCCTTCTCCATAAACTGGAACCTAGGAGGGAACTCCATGAACGCACGAATAGCCGAATGGAGTTCGTCCTGAAATCGTGACGAACACGCCGGATCTTGTCCGGGTGGAGGAATGATGAGGTTTAGGGGCTTGGGAGGTGGAGTTAGGGTGTTCTAGGGTTGGGGAGAAGTGTTGGAGAGTGAATGTGAGTGTTGGATTGAGAGAGAGGGGTTTTAGGACCCCTTAAAGAAGGGTTCAGATGTGGTCCGGCCGGGCCGATTTGCCGCCACCGGTCGATCGATGCGGGAGCGGCGGTCGACCGCTAGCCCCCAAAACCCTAATATATATATATTTTTGTTTCTTTTTCTTTTCTTTTCTATTTTTTTTCATTCATTTTTTTGTCATTTTTTCATATGGGGGGGACTATCATCCGACCTTCTGATTTGAACCAACGTCATGAAGTGGAGGGAAGGAAAGAGATGGAGATTTGAGGAAAGTTTCTAACTCCCCCTCAGAAGTTTCCTTAGGTCCGACATCACTGAGTCCACAATTATTTAACCAAGGAAAATCTGGCCTTAGAAGTATTTTTCAAGGAGGGCTATATATATATAAATACATTCAAGCATGCAGGAGTGTATGTGAACACACAAGGTATTAAAAGTAAATATAGACAATATGCATGTTTTCCTACCCTTGATGCATATGAGTTTATACAAATGGAACTCTTATCCTAAGTGCAAACCTATGTATGTATGCTCTCACCCTTGCACATCCCAAGTTCTCTTCTTATCTTGCTGAATTGATCCTGGTTTAGGGGTTTTGTGAAAATATCGGCTAGCTGATTATGTGTGTCAATGAAATTTAATTCAAAGACCCCCTTTCCTACATGATCTCTCAGAAAGTGATGACGAATATCAATATGCTTGGTCCTGGAATGTTGAATAGGGTTTTTTGACAAACTGATTGCACTGGTATTATCACACAAGATTGACACACATTTCATTTTGATATCTAAATCAAGAGATTGATTTTTGATCCAAAGTACTTGGGCTCCACAACTTCCGGCGGCTACATATTCAGCCTCGGCCGTTGAGAGAGCTACTAAATGTTATTTCTTGGAGGCCCATGAGACTAGGCACCCACCAAGAAACTGACAGTACTCACTAGTACTTTTGCGATCTACAATACATCCGGCATAATTCCCATTGGTGTAAGCAATCAAATCAAATGAACTACCGATGGGAAACCACAAGCCAAAATCTATTGTGCCAATTAAGTATCTAAAAATACGTTTAACAGCCATTAGATGAGATTCTTTAGGGCATGACTGAAAACGGGCACAAAGACATACACTGAATTGAATGTCAGGGCGGCATGCTGTAAGATACAGTAGTGATCCGATCATACCTCGAAACAGTGTAGGATCTACTATTTTACCATTTTCATCTTTGTCTAACTTCGAGGTTGTGGCCATTGGAGTTGACAAAGGTTTTGCTTCAGCCATCCCAAATTTCTTTAACAGCTCTAGTGTGTACTTAGCTTGATTGATGAAAATGCCCTCGGGTGTTTGCTTCACCTGCAATCCAAGAAAGAAATTCAGTTCACCCATTAAGGTCATCTCAAATTCTCCTTGCATGATTTCTGCAAATTCTTCACATAAGACATTGTTAGTAGCTCCAAAAATAATGTCATCCATATATACTTGAACTACTAATATGTCTTTACCTGATTTCCTTGTGAAGAGTGTTTGGTCAACCTTACATCTTTTGAAACCATTTTCCACAAGGAATGAGGTGAGCCTTTCATACCATGCCCTTGGTGCTTGCTTTAACCCGTACAAGGCCTTCTGCAACTTGTACACATACTTTGGATGCTTTGAATCTTCAAAACTTAGAGGTTGCTCTACAAAAACATCCTCCTTGATGTAACCGTTAAGAAATACAGATTTAACATCCATTTGAAATAGTTTGAAGTTCAAATAGCAAGCATAGGACAATAAGATCCGGACTGCTTCTAATCTAACAACCGGTGCAAAAGATTCATCAAAATCAATACCCATCTCCTGACTATACCCTTTGGCTACAAGCTGGGCCTTGTTCTTAATAACCAATCCCGTATCATTTAACTTGTTTCTGAAAATCCAACGGGTTCCAATTGTGGAATGATTCTTAGGACGCGGCACGAGAGTCCACACTTTGTTCCTTTCGAACTGGTGCAGCTCTTCATGCATAGCCTGAATCCAAGATTCATTTCGAAGAGCTTCATGAATATCCTTAGGCTCTTCTTGTGAGATTAAGGCTATCAAATCCTCTTCCTCTACTTGCCTTAGAGATGATCTGGTTCTTACCCCATCTTGAGGTTTATCGATTATGTTTTCAGCTGGATGATCGTTTAAGAACGTAGAGGAGCTGGACAAGTCAGGGTGCTGCACTTGTTGTTCTTGGAGCGTTTCAATTGAAGGATCTTCATCTTCTTCACTCTTGCTGGGTATTCCTTCCTTTGGTTCATCCTTGGCTTTAGATGTTCCAACATTAGTTGAATTTTTGGGGGCTTCTCCTACATCCACAATTTGAATAGATTGGTTTGTCAATTTTAGTTCAGATTCATCAAAAATCACATGAGGACTTTCTTCAACAACCAAAGTCCGTTTATTAAATAATCGATAAGCTCTAGAATTGAGTGCATACCCTAGAAAAATTCCTTTGTCACTTTTCTCATCAAACTTACCTAGGTTAGACTTACCATTGTTCAGGATGAAACATAGACATCCAAAGGGTTTAAGATGGGAAATATTCAGTTTCTTACCCTTGTAGAGCTCATAAGGGGTTTTCTTCAGAATGGGTCTTACTATTACTCTGTTGATGTTGTAACACGCTGTACTTACTGCCTCAACCCAGAAATATTTTGGTAGAGAATTTTCACTTAACATGGTCCGCGCCATGTCTACCAATGTTCTATTTTTTCTCTCCACTACTCCATTTTGTTGGGGCATCCTTAGTGATGAGAAATTGTGCGTGTACCCCTGCTCTTCACAAAAATTGCTGAACTCATGATTTTCAAATTCACCACCATGATCACTTTGAATGGTAGTGATAAGGTAGCCTCTTTCATTTTGGATTTTCCTTTGTCTTTGCCTCCAAAGGCAACTGATCCTCCATCCTTATCTTGCAGTGTAGAGAGCACATTTTTGTCCCCTATCATATGCCTTGAACAACCGCTATCTAAGTGCCATTTGCTCCCCCTAGCTTCAAGACATATCTGCAAGAAATAACATTCTCATGCAATTGATTTTGGTACCCAAACTAGTTTGGGTCCGTAAGAGTTAGTCCAATTCTATGCATATCTTTTCTCAGTCCAAAAGGCATGATTTCTTAGTGAGTTTTGTTTGAACCATCAATTGACAACAACATGACCAAATCTACCACAATGATAGCAATTAACAGGTGCAAACTTTCTTTGGAATTGTCGTGGTTTGGGTTGGACATGTTTTGGCTTAGAGTTGGAACACGAAGCATGGTTGTTTTCTTTTTTATGAACATAGGATGTAGTGATCTTATGCTAAATTGATTTTTTATTTTGGGGAGTATATCCTAATCCTTCCTTTTGAAAATTGACTCTTACTCCCAACAAGTTATCTAGATTTTGTTTACCCTTGACAAACCTTGACAAGGTGGACTGAGGTTCAGCCACTTCTTTATCCAAACTCACTGTTTTCTTTTCAAGTTCTGAATTTGTGGATTTTAGAATTTTTTCTTCAGTTTTTATTTTTTCACACACTTTCTCCATTTCAGACATTTTGCAAGATAACTTCTTTTTGATTTTTTCATAATCTGAAATTATTTGTAGCAGACTTTCTTTTTCTTCCATTAGTTCGAACCATTCCTGTTCCAATTTTTCAAACTTAACAAAAATATCTTCATGTGACAAATCATCAATTTTCTTTTTGAGAGTTTTATTTTCAGATCTGATTTTCCTATATTTTGTATACAATTTTTTATATTCCGACTCCCATTGTTCATTGGAAATAAAATCAGAGTCGGAATTTGCCTCTGTTGAATCATCTTCGTGTGCCATGAGGCACTAGCTCTCCACAAGCTCTTGGATCTCCTCGTCGGACGGTTTGTCCTCTTCGTCGCTCCATGTGGCGACCATTGCTTGGGGTTTCTTGAGTTTGTCCTTCTTGAACTTCCTCTTTAGATCCTGACATTCTCCTCTCATGTGCCCGGGCTTCTTGCATTCATAACAGATGACATTATTGGGCTTGCTAGGTTCACCCTTTGTCTGAAAGGGCTTCCTCTACCCCTTTCTGAAATTTCCTTGGAAATTTCTCTTCTTTCTCAAAAATCTCCTTACTTGGCGAGTTATCATGGCCAAGTCTTCTTCTTCATTACTTCCCTCGCTAGATTCTTCTTCTTGAAAGTCATCATCAGATTGATGAGCTTTCAATCTAACCACTTTCTTCTTCTTCGTATCTTCCTCGGTTGTTCTCTTCATGTTTATCTCATAGGTCATGAGTGACCCTATGAGCTCGTCCAAGGAAAGTGTGGACAAATTTTTTGAATCTTCAATTACTGTGACTTTTGTGTGCCACGATGACGGAAGTGATCTCATGACTTTCCTCACAAGATCGGAGTTTGTGTACTCCTTCCCGAGGCTTTTGAGACCATTTGTGATCTCCGTTAATCTTACGAACATCTTTGAGATGGTTTCTTCCGGCTTCATTTTGAACAGCTCATAATCTCTTACAAGAAGATTTGCCTTGGTCTCCTTGACCTCGGAGTTTCCCTCATATATGAGCCGCAACTTGTCCCACATCTCCTTTGCTGAACTGCACATGGATACACGAGAGAACTCATTAGGATGTATAGCACATTGCATGATGTTCATAGCATTAAAATTCACAGTGCATTTTTTAATTTTCTCGGGTGTCCATTTTTCTTCATCATTCGAGAGTTTATACGGACCCATGTCCACAACCCTCCAGATCTCATACTCTTGGGCTCTCAAAAAAACATTCATTATATTTTTCCAATATGAGTAATTTGAGCCATCGAAGTATGGAGGACGATGAATGGAGTGACCCTCAGGCATCATACCTTTGTTTGCCATTGATCTGGATCTTACTCTAGATCATTAGATCTGAAAGAATTAGAGCCTTAACTCTGATACCAATTGAAGTCTTGCGATCAAAGACACCCAAGAGGGGGGTGAATTGGGTGTATACAAACTTTTAACAAACTTATGCCCAATACAAACAGGAGAGAATAATAGCCGTAATGAATTCCAAGACTATATGAAAACTATGAGATCTAATAGAATCTATCGCACTCAACCAATCTTTGGTACGATGGCGGAGGTGAGAATCCAGAGATTCAACTCACGCAAGATGTTATCTTCCTGACAAGGTTTATCTTGCCGATCCGAACCCACCTTTTAATATACCCAAAATCTAGTATGGAAATGATAAATTATACTAGATCTAACAAAAACAATGCAACCAAAAACTACGCGTGTGCTGCACAGAATGGGGATAGAGGAAAAGGAACAAACCACACAATGGACAGAGATTTTTAGGTGGTTCAAATGTAACAACGGCAACCTACGTCCACCCCTCACGATCTGTGAGGATTGCCACACTATCTTGTAAAGGGTTACAAGATCAAAACACACACACACACACGTGAGGAGTTTGGAACTCCCACAAAGGTGTACAAGCACCAAATCACAAAGAGATGTGAAGAAATAGACACACACCCACACACACACGGATCTGCGTAGATCCACACACACACAAGTATTCAGATATTACAAGAACACACACTTGAATCTGAAATAGAGATCAAATAGAAGACACAAAGTAAAAACTTCAGATTCAAGCTCCCCCTTAGTTGATGAAGAAGATTTTGGATGCAGCTTGATCTCCACTTGGCTTGGGGTTGATCTGCTCCAGATGTGGCTTGGATCACTTGAAGATGGATGAAGAACTTCCTTCCCAGAGCACTGTTCACGGCTACAGTAGCAACACTCTTCTCTCCCCTTGATAGCCTCCTTGAGCCTCCTTGGATGATTAGGGTTTCTTGCCCCAAAGAGATGTTTTTATAACTCTTGAATAGTCAAGAGACAAGCTAGGAACCAAAACCACAAAATATGAAAAGTTTGGTGGCTTTGGGATTAAACAAATCCATGAAGAGGGGCTTCCCACGTTGAGAATACAAAGTCAACAATAATGGCTTTCGAGACTGGCGGTCGACCGGTAGAGGGGGGCGGTCGATCGGAATTTTACAAAAATGAGGCTTTCATTGCTGGGAAAACCGGTCGATCGGCCCTTGACCGACGGAGTTAGACAGTAAATCATAATTTGTGAGCTAATCAGTTTATGACACATCCTATTTCAATTAAAATGAGTGAGTTAAGCTTAGCTTGGGCAGTTTTGGAACCAAGATGGATTTATGCATTTGGAAGGGTATGAACACTTAAACATAGTGCATGATGAAATTAGGCCTTGAATGCGTATGAAAGTCGAACTTGATTGCTAATACATGGCACGTGATAGAACGCACGTCCTGGGTTTTGTTACCATCAAAATCACTTGAATATACTCAACAAGGTGAAGATGGCTACTCTACTACATTTAGCCAGACGGGCTGAAAGCTAACAAAGGGTGCACTTATTTTAGCAAGAGGCAACAAGTATGGTACTCTTTATGGTATGAGGACACGGGTCAGCAGATGTGAGATAAACACTATGGCTGATAGTTCCTTATCAGATTTGTGGCATAAACGGTTGGGACACATGAGTCAGAAAGGGATGGAATTACTTGTGAAGAAAGATCTCCTTCCAGATATGAAAGGTATGCATCTAAGTCCTTGTGAGCATTGTTTAGTTGGCAAGCAGCATGGAGTTTCTTTTCAAAGAAATCACCCAAAAAGAGCAACTGACCTTTTGGAGTTAGTTTATTCTGATATTTGTGGTTCGATAAATGTAACATCAAAAGAAGGTGCTTCTTATTTTATTACTTTCATTGATGATGCATCATGGAAAGTGTGGGCAATTGCAATGAAAACTAAAAGTGAAGTCAGTAAGATTTTCAAAGTTTTTCATGCTGTTGTTGAGCATGAAATAGGAAAATCTTTGAAAATGTTGCGCACAGACAATGGTGGTGAATACAGGGCTTGGTCATTAAGGAAGTATTGTATGAAGCATGGGATTCAGCATGAGAAGATTGTTCCTTATACTCCACAACAAAATGGAGTTGAATAGGACTATTGTGGAGAGAATCAGGAGTATGCTCTCTAGTTTCAAACTATCGAAATCCTTTTGGGGTGAGGCAATGCGTACTACAGTTTATCTGATCAATCAGTCTCATTCGGTGCCACTAGAGGGAGACATTCCAAAGAAAGTTTGGTCAGGGAAAGAGGTGTCTTATGATCAACTAAGGGTCTTTGGCTGCAAGGCATTTATGCATGTGCCTAAAGAACAAAGATCTAAGTTAGATGATAAAGTAGTGCCACTCATATTTCTTGGATATACAAATGATAAGTTTGGTTACAGACTCTGGGATCCAAAGACGAAAACAATCCATAGGGCACGTGATGTTATCTTTAGGGAGGATCAAACAATTGAGGACTTGGAGAAGTCTTCTGAGCCAGAGGTTGCTACAGGTGATTTTCCCATGTATGTGCTAGCAGAACCTTAAGAACAACCTGATGAGGCTGGTGAAGATGCTGAAGAAATAGACTTTGAGGTAGAAGAGCAACAATCAAATGACTTTCCCATGGATGATCATGTTGATTAGGGAGATGATCTGGAGGGGGAGCAGCCCTCTCAAGCAGAACCAACTGATGAGCAATATGGGAGAGGAAAGGGTCCACATTCCTTCTACCAGGTATCCTTCTAATGAATATATTATGCTGACTGACAGTGGTGAACCTGAATGTTTTGCAGAGGTACAAGTTGATATGCACAAAGATAGGTGAATGTAGGCAATGCAAGAAGAGTTAGATTCCTTGCATAAAAATTACACCTATGATTTGGTAGAGTTACCAAAAGGTAAAATTATATTGTAAAATAAGTGGGTTTACAAGTTAAAGAATGAAGGACAAGGGCAAGTGAGGTACAAAGCAATATTAGTGGTGAAGGGCTACATGCAAAAGAAAGGTATTGACTTTGATGAAATCTTTTCTCCTGTAGTAAAAATGTCATCTATAAGGGTGATATTGGGCTTGGTGGCATATCTAGACTTAGAGCTAGAACAGCTAGATGTCAAGACTGCATTCCTTCATGGTGATTTGGAGGAAGAAATCTACATGGCACAATCAGAAGGATTTAAAGTTGCTGGAAAAGAACACATGTGATGCGGGACGATATGCGGACTCGTGACTGACTTGATGCGGAACTAGGACTCTAGGCGACGACGCAACTATTTGGACGACGCGACCAGCAATGACGCTAACAACCAAGTTAACTAGACGCGACACCAAGAGTTCCTATGGGTTATATGCCTTTCAATAGAAATGCACGCTCATGAGTCGTCCCTTGCGAGGGAAACACGGGGATGTGCGCGGTTGAGAAACCGATCGTGAGTCAAGGGCATTTGGCTCTTTTCACGTGCTCGGATCGAGTCACGGGACGAGTCACGCTCGCTCTCTCGCAGCGGTGATCAAAAATGATAACGAGCTAGAAACCTATCACTCAAGCAGTGACATTCAAACATATACGAACTAAGCAAATGCCAAAGAAGAGGAGCGAGAACGTACCTCCACGTTCCGGGCGTGGGGAAGACAATCCTGGGCAAGAACCGTAACTCCCGGTATAGTAAATATTAATAATTACAGAAGTGAATTTTATGGCCCACTCCACACAGGGAGGTAAAGCGCTACAACATCAAATCAGGAGCACCGATCTTGGGTTGACGGGTGGCAAGCCGGAGGGACTCTCGGGCGGAGACATGGATCTGCCTGAAAATGAATTTTGACCGAAGGGAAAATGGTGGATCTGAATCTTAGGGATTTTATGGGTGAAAGAGGGGGATAAGTGGGACGTGCACAATTTTTTTGGTAATTGTTTGACGTGGATAAGGGGGTGGAAAAATAGAAGAACATGGTACTGTCACGCAGATCTACAGAATGGCAGATTGTGCGGGTGGAAATAAATCACTGGGAGGCAGGGCAAACGATGGCGTATTGACCCGAAATTTGAACTAAAGATTGAAGAGTGATCTAGAGGGGGGTGAATAGATCAATCACCCAATAAAAACTTACTACAGTAGCTACTAGTGCGGAATTAAAACAAGCTACTGCAGGATGGTCTGAAAGCACTCAATCGCAATCAAAATAAAACTAATCAAGTAGATCAGCCCTTATGCGATTCTAAACAACCATCTACTGAACGATGAACAAAATGCAAAGATGAACATAATTCACAAAGCAATCACACAGTAGACAAGGGGTTTTAGGTGGTTCAACCTCAATCCAGAGGTTTACATCCACCCCACACTCAAACCAGAGTGTGGCTTCACTACTGACACACAGCTTGCAGCAGATCCACAGCTTCGGGGAACTCCTTCCCTACATCCCGCTGAGCATTACAGCTTCGCTATCCATAGGAATCCACCTATGCCCGCTGAGGATTATAGCTTTACCTATCCAGAGAAATCCTTCTCTGCAACGCTGACACATAGCTTGAGTAACAGAAGTTTCAAAACAAACGAAGAAAACAGAAACTCAAAAAGCACACGAAATGTAGCTCAACAATGAGCAGATCGGTTCTGGTTTTGAACCAAGAGACTGATACCTAAATTCTCTCAAAACAAGTCTCTCAAAACTCTCTCACTTTCTCTTCTCAGATTTGCTCTCTATCAATCTGGATCGGGCTTGCCCTTTTTCTCACTCGGCTTCTTCAATATCGCACTTGACTCTTCTGCCTCGATCTCACTTCTCTTGAACGAGCATTTCCTTATTAGTAGGCAGCATCAGAGAGGTAAGGCGTGTGTTCACCACGTTTCCTGCCCAATTGCCTTATCCAGATCTGACGTTCCTTGGCCATGTGGTAGCATCCCAGCTCGACCACTTTCCACGTGTCACGATCCTGACACATCTTCCATTCTTGGATCACGTGCCCTTCTTAACTTCCTCGAACAGATATCTTGTCAAAGTATTAGACTCAATGTCAGCTTATGACAGTTATATAAGAGAAAACGAGATTGCACGGAGTTGAAATATAGTCAGAAATGAAGTGCACAGACTCAACACAACATTTGATTATGTGCACGGACTTAATGTACACGTAGCAAACATATGCACAGACATGATCTATCTATAAGACTAGCAAGTGCACAGACATTATATATGCAAAATGTAAATGGTGCAGTGAGTCTGTATGATCAAAGAGCGAATGTTGCACTGACCCAATGTCTCGTGAACTACCTTGCATAGACTTAATGCGTGCACGGAAATAGATTGCACAGACCTTCTACGCCGTGAGATAGTGTTATGCACAGACTCAGCTAAACATAAGGCGTGACATGCACATACTTATTATGCAGCATGCCGTGACTTGCACATACTCACGACTTACAGACTACTCATGCACAGACAAGCCAACTAAGTGTGTACAAACTTTATGTGCACGGTGCAAGAGTTGCACCGACTTGATGGCGTGCGACAGCAATTGTTGCACTGACTACATGAGCCTAGATCTCGCATGCACCGACTTGGTCGCATGCAGCAACGGAGATTGTGCAAACTTGATTTCCCTTAGATGCAAGCATGCACAGACTGTGTTTGCATGAGATGCACATATGCACGAGCCTAGTCGCTGTAGCAGCGAAGGTTGCACTGACTTGATGTAAGTATGCACAGACTTTATTTAGTTGAAATGTAGCATATGCACAGACTCAATACATGATGAACTAAGTGTTGCACTAACTCTATTCTTATGCAAAGACTAAGTATAAAATGCCAATAACATTTATGATCAACTGACATAAAAAAGTCATCAAAATACATATCAAAATACACACATGATCATGTCAAAATAAAGTTGACAAAGTCAACACTTCAGTCAACCAGGTCAAACTAGACTGATGCCACCACTCAAAACTATTCATCATGTTGCCAATCATTTAAAACAATTCAGCCTAGAGCAATACACATACTACTTATCAATCCAGAGGAGATTCAACATTCTCCCCCATCATACCATCTCAGAGGAGATCCAACATTCTCTCCCTTTTTGATGATGGCAACTCTAATAGCCTCAATGGCAATCCTAAAAATGAATGCTATAGTGACGATGTATTTTGATGAGACATGAAGCATAGTCCAATGATTATGCATGTAAATGCAGACTCTATTAAGATGCTCCCCCTGAATTTATGACTAGACTCCTCAAACAAAATAACATGAACTCTTTCTCTTCCCTTCTCGAACCTATCTCCATTAAGAACTCTCCCCTAAATGCATAGACTCTCCCCCTCTGTAGAACTCAATCCTCTCCCCCTTTATTAAAGAATCATACAATAAACTCCCCCCCTTTGCCATCAGCAAATAAGGAGGATAGAGGAGATAGAAGAGGATAAGAAGAGATGATACAGACACCAAGGAGGATAGAGGAAACTGAACAACACCCTATGTAAAGGTTCAGAATATGAGCAAATTATGGAACAGTTCTTCAGGTATACGAATCAAGCAATGTGCATTCTTGATATCATTCAGGTTTAACAGTTATAGAAAGTAGAGTGAATTCATTGACTCTCTAAAATAGGGTTATAGTGTCCGTTTTTAGCAGTGAACCTAAGTCACAACCACAATAGACTAGTTCAAGACTATATCTTATTGATTTCAGAATCAATGAATATCAAGAAGTGTGACCTGAATTTGTATTGAGGTTAAATAATTGACACTCCAAACACTTTGAACTTGAAGGGTTACAGCATACTTTTTCACTTTTAGTTTTGAATCTGAACTCGGTGAACAGACAAGTGTCGTTTATGCCGTTGCCATGAAGGGTACACGTGGGTTAGACGCAAGTATCCCCAGTTACTAAGCACAAACTACTATATCTGCCTCTGATCAAAAACTACCAAAATGATTTGCACCTTTGACATTAAGAGTACACGTTTATCAGACGCCTGTACCTCCCGTTACTCAGTGAAACCAGACCTATAGATTTGACCATGTGATCAGAGATAACATGAAGCACTTCATGACATGAGGTCCTCTCCACTTCTTTGATGGAGGGTTTAGTTTCTCAGTGTAATTCAGTCATTGCTCTGCCACTTTGTTCATTTCTTTCATTACATATTTCATTTTTGCTACCCTTTTTACTTTTCAAGATTACTTGTTTAAAGACAATACCCATTCTAGTCTTCTCAGTCTAGACATCACTAAGACTGTAATGTTCAGATACTGTAAAGATCTTTCCTATTAAAGTCATGAAAGAAAGGTTAAGAGCTATAAATGTTTTCTATCACCTTATTTTCTGAAGAACAGTCTTTTGACTCTACAGCCTATTAAACTTAAACCTTTCGTTCAGTCAAGGAGCAAATGAGATTCTTATAAAAGAAGACTTGAAATAATTCATGCTCATGACAATGAACCAATTACTAAACTGTTATCCATTCTGAGTGAAAGAAGTAGATGATGAAGTGCAGAATCAGCTCAAGGGAATTTCAAAGAGAGAAGTTCCATGCAAGGCCCATATGATACTTGAGGAGGGTAAAATTCGCCAGGCCCAACACGGCCCAATATTGCCAGATCCAGCAAAGCCCACTTCGACAGAGCCAGTAAAGGACCGCGAGCCCACATGTGAAATTACTGCGCATACAGGATCCAGACGCCACATTTCTCTCCAACAGATGAGCGTCGCCACCGTCATCACATGGCTTTCCCCCGCATGGACTGGGTCACACCCTCCCTGCCGAGATTCTCGCCACGAAGCCTTCCTTCCAGGAATGGGCAAGCGCATAATGGGCAACCCCCACGATCAAGGAAATGTCACTCCACAATCTACGTCATTTCCCAACCGAGGAACAGCCCGCACCACCAAGGCCTATATAAATAGGACCTCACTGGATCCAAAAGAGGGAGAGACGAACGGAGGCACCCCAATAGGCTAGTCTTGCAAAGACACAGAAGGAGAGAGAGAGGCATCTTTTTGCTACCAGAGCTCTACGCCAAGGAGGAAGGAGGAAAGACTGCGGCACAACTACGGAGACAGAGATGCATAGAGAGAGCAAGGAGCCTGCTTATGCCAACAGAGCCCCACTCCATGGAGGACAGAAGTGCTCTCCAAGGCCACATAGCACTCTCCCAGAAGTGCTCTCTAGGCCTCCAAGTGCTCTCCAAGTCCACCTAGCACTCTCCCAGAAGTGCTCTTTAGGCCTCCAAGTGCTCTCCAAGGCCGCCAAGCACTCTCCCAGAAGTGCTCTCCAAGGCCGCCAAGCACTCTCCCCAGGCGTACAAGTGCTCTCCAAGCACACCGAGCACTCTCTTAGAAGTGTTCTCTAGGCGTACGAGTGCTCTCCAAGCAGGCCGAGCACTCTCCTAGAAGTGCTCTCTAGGCCTACAAGTGCTCTCCAAGGCCGCCAAGCACTCTCCCAGAAGTGCTCTCCAAGCTTACAAGTGCTCTCCAAGCAGGCCGAGCACTCTCCTAAAAGTGCTCTCTAGGCCTACAAGTGCTCTCCAAGCAGGCCAAGCACTCTCCTAGAAGTGCTCTCCAGGCGTACAAGTGCTCTCCAAGCAAGCCGAGCACTCTCCTAGAAGTGTTCTCCAGGCGTACGAGCACTCTCCTAGAAGTGCTCTCCAGGCGTACGAGCACTCTCCAAGCACGCCGAGCACTCTCCAAGCACGCCGAGCACTCTCCTAGAAGTGTTCTCCAGGCGTACGAGTGCTCTCCAAGCAAGAAGAGCACTCTCCTAGAAGTGCTCTCCAGGCCTAAAAGTGCTCTCCAAGGCCGCCAAGCACTCTCCCAGAAGTGCTCTCCAGGCTTACAAGTGTTCTCCAAGCAGGCTGAGCACTCTCCTAGAAGTGCTCTCCAGGCCTACAAGTGCTCTCCAAGCAGGCCAAGCACTCTCCTAGAAGTGCTCTCTAGGCCTACAAGTGCTCTCTAAGCAAGCCGAGCCCTCTCCTAGAAGTGCTCTGCAGGCGTACAAGTGCTCTCCAAGCAGGCCAAGCACTCTCTTAGAAGTGCTCTCCAGGCCTACAAGTGCTCTCCAGGCAGGCCGAGCACTCTCCTAGAAGTGCTCTACAGGCCTCCAAATGCTCTCCAAGTCTGCCGATCACTCTCCTCAGAAGTGATGGGGACATCACCAGCAATCCCATTTGTTCAAGGATCCCGATGCTCGCCAACTATGCTTCATCTTGTTCGCTACTTTATTTCGAGTCATATGATGTAATTTTCATTTTCTTATCATGTACTTTTCCATTTATTTGAGTCCAATACCTAGGTTAAGTAGCTATTTACCTAAGTCTTGAGTCATTATGTTGGTTTGATAGGTTAATGGGCCCAATTATATGGGCTAAGCCGAGGGGTGCCCCCTTCCCCTTGGTTTAGTGTTATTTGTCCGAAAGTCAGTGACTTATGTTAAATTGTGAGAATCCTATAAATAGGACCCCACTCCCACCAGTTGGAGCTAATGAATTATTGAGTGAAAATTATCCACAAGAATTGTGCCTCCTTCTCTCTCTAGCTCTCTCTCTATTTCTCTCTCTCTCTCTCTCTCTCTCTAAAGGGGGCGAACCCCATTCTCTCTCCTCCCCACCCCAATTTTGAAATTCACTCTCTCTCCTCCCTATTCACCTCTCATTAAGACCCCTCCCCCTTCCCCATACCTCCCATTTAATTCCCCTCCAACCCCTAGGTGGAATCCCCTTCTCCTAGGCACCTCTCCCTCCTCCCAAGCAACCTTTCCCCTTCCCCATACAACCTTTCATTTTCCCAAGGGAGAATCCCTTCTCCCAAGCACCCCTTCCCCTCCCCAAGACAACCCTTCCCATTCCTAGGCCCCCATTAACCCCTCCATTAACCCACCATTCAAACCAAAGGAGAGATCTCTCCTCCCTCTCTCCTTCCCAACCCAAATTCGCAGCTCCCCCTTCCTCCACCTGCTAGACCACCTCCCAGCCCCCTTTCTGCCCCTCCCACACCTTGAATCACCCCCTAACAGACCCCCACATAGTCAGGTGTCACCCCCACACCCATCCACCCCATTTCCCACCCCATCTACTCCGTCTCCCATCACCTTCTATCACCCTATCCATCTCAGTTCGCAGGCAGCAGTTGGAGCCCGACTTTCAGAGCCTGCCCCGAGGTCATTCAACGTCGTCTGGAGGCGTACCATACATCGAAGGAAAGGTCGTCAAGATAGCTTCGCAGCCGAGGTGGTCTCGCCGGCATCCGACATCCCTGCTGTCCGGAGGGTTTATTCTCGTCTGACTACGCAACCGGGACCTGAACCAGGACCAGAGCTGCAGTTCATAAGCTTCCACGGTCTCACCCTTCTCTTCCAAGGCGCGCCGCTTGACCGGGTAGAAGTTATACCAGTCCCCCACGCAACCCCACAGGCGGAGCTTCAATTGGAGTCCGGGGCTGCCCGTTCCGAATTTTCTCCCCCAGGTGCGCTGAACAGGCTACTCAGGATCTGTCCAGACCCCTCCTCACTAAACGGGCTCTCCCTCTCTGCCCCGACATCGTCTGGTGCCCCCCCTTGTTGCTACTCGAAGAAGACTCGCCAGCAGACATTCTCGTCTTGGTCTTGCCACGTTCGGGCTCCGGGAGCGGTCGTGGCACCCGAAGGCTACTGCACCCTAGGATCAGACTGAGTCAGAGCGCAGGGACCCTGTTCCAGAGATCTCCCCAGCCGGTGATGATGTCGAAACCACCTACAGAAATTTACAGACGTGCCAGGGTCTGTCAGCGACGTTTCGGTGCCAGTTTCGTTGGATTCTAAGTTCGTAGGAAGGCGTGGCAGCGTCTACATCAGCGCCCTACCCGATCATTTCAGGACTGGGCAGACCGACCGGCACTAGCTAGTTCACCACCCCACCCCGCCTGGCCGGCTTAACGCCCCTCCCTGTGTGGAGGTAGTGTTTGTTTGTAACTGAAATTTCCCTTTCCCTAGTCCAACCCCCCCTGCGTGGGGAGTAGTGCATGTAATATTTGAACAGGGGAAGCTACACCGACGCAGTGTGCGGGGAACCCACACTCCCCCGCTCGCCCTCGTCTCCGGCCGGGATCGGTGTCTTCACACCAATCAGGTGAGCTTCGGACCACTCTCCTCTGCTGGTTTCTTACCTTTTCTTAGTTTAGTATTATCTCTAGTTGCACCGTCGGCAGTGAGAGAGAGCTCGCTCCAATTTTCCATCAATTCGAGTGCCACCGCAGGTGAGTTGTGAGGGAGACACTACATCCCACGCCCTCGGCGTGCCGGCCGCCCTTGAAGTTGGGCATCCCTATCCCATTGGGGTCCATCCCCAGCCAGTCATATCCTTGGAACCCCAAGGTTCAACTTCGGACCATCACCATCATCGCCGGTCCGCCTACGGGCCCGGGTGCGCGCATCGCGGGTGAACCCGCTTGTGAAGATATCGCCGTTCGGCCCGGTTGCTTGCAAATTCAGGTCCAAGGGGTCGTGTCACATCAAGAAGTGCTCTCCAAGACTACAAGTGCTCTTCAGGCCTACCAAGCACTCCCCCAGAAGTGCTCTCCAAGTCTCCAAATGCTCTTCGAGCCTACCAAGCACCCTCCAAGCATCCTCTCCAGGACAGCCCCCCTATAAAAGGGACATCGACAGAGGACACGACTACACAGTAGATTCTTCTACTAGATCCCATACTGCTACGCAAGAGGAGATACGGCAGATACTTCTGCCACCAGAGCTCCCTACAGAGAAGAGAGCAACTCGCCCTGCAACTACGACAGAGAGGCCATCTACTACGTCCAGGGAGCCATTTCCTCCCGCACGGCCTTACCACCCAGCGAGCACTCTCCGAGAACCCATTGGGAGCAGTGAGCATGCGTGCAGAGGATCTACATGCCTCCTGGATCGACTACCACGACGCCTACTTCTCTCTTACTTAGCTCTTCTCTATTACTCATTGATCCCTTGCTGACTTAAGCATCGGAGGGTTATCCCCTAGGGTAACACCCGAGACTCCTTCTGACGCCCTTCTGGTTTCTTGGTGTGTGCAGGCATCCACGGCCGCGAGATGACTTCCCCAACAAATAAATAGAGAAGGTGGTACGTGGCCTAGGAACCATTTTCCTGCCGCTACACTTCTTGGCACCGTCTGTGGGAAACAGAGCAATAGGCTATGGCTCCCCGTGGAAGCCTTCGCAATGCCAGCAACCATGGGCGCAGTTCTCAAGAGGCCCCTGGTTCTCGGCGAGGATCTCAGGAGGCTTCATCCTCCCCCCGTTTACCACTAGCGGTTGCCGCCAACGAGCCCCCAAGAAGTGAGCACCGCTCTCTTAGAAGCTAAGGAAGCTTACGAGCTTCCTAGAGGCGAGCACCGCTCCCCTTGAAAATGAAGGTAGCCTATGGGCTCTCTAGAGGCGAGCACCGCTCCCCTTGAAAATGAAGGTAGCCAACGGGCTCCCGTGAGGTGAGCACTGCTCCCCTTGAAAACCCAGGTAGCTTACGAGCTCCCTAGAGGCGAGCACCGCTCCCATTGAAAACAAAGGTAGCTTACGAGCTCCCTAGAGGCGAGCACCGCTCCCCTTGAAACCCCAGGTAGCTTACGAGATCCCTAGAGGGGAGCACCACTCCCCTGTAGACACGCCATTCCTGACGTCTCCTGAGAAAGTCTCATATTACTATACGACGCCCCGCGACGGCTTACGCATTTTGAATCGCTCGAGTCCTTCCTTTTCTTGAGTCTTCTTCCGCCCTTTTCAGCATCCGGAATCGTCTCGTCGCAGCATTCGGACGGCATCAACACCAGTCAGACGCATCGAAAAGTTCCGAAACTAGGAAGGGTGTCTGCCGGGCGACTGCCAACGCCTTGTCTGAGGACCCAGGCGGGTCTTCATGGGGGCGTCCAGGCTCCTGGACGCCCCCATTATTTTTTTTATTTTTCAAACTAAAAAAAAGAAAATACATATATATTAATGGAGGCATCCAGGCCCCTGGACGCCTCCATGAAAACAAAAATAAAAAATATAAAATGCCAGTTGGCATAAAAAACAAAATAAAAAAATAAAAAAATATTTTCTTGGAGGCGTCCAGGCCCCTGGACGCCTCCATCAAATCACTCACGGGGCCCCGCCCACCGATCGACGGTTTGTCGTGTGTGAAAGAATCCAAATTGTGGAGACGTCCAACCGACTGGACGCGCCCATTTCTGGTGCGGACACCCGAGTAGTTGATCGGCACGATACGCCGAGCCACCGGTACCGCACACGGAGCACGACACGAGCCACCTCAGCGTCCATCTGGCTCGGAGACAGCCTGGAGACTCTGCCTTGAGCCTCCCCATTTATTATATTTAGTTAGACTTTATGTGTGTTTAATTTGTATTTATTTCGTTGCATTCGGTTTGCCATTTTGAGTGTAATAGGGGCTTATGTGTAATTCGGACCCCGTGGGCCCCACGGGCCCCCAGGCCCCACCCCATTGGGCCACCTCAGCCTAGGGTCCCACGTGGGGTCAGTCAACATGCCACATGGGGGCATCTAGAAGTTTGAATGCTAAATGGACACATGGGAGACAATGGACTAGAAAAGTCCACATGGGAGGCCACCTACCCCCACCACCTAGTCCACCCTCTCTCCTAGGTCCAAGGGCCGCCCCCCTCCCCTTAGTTTTTTATTATTTTTGTGTGTGTGTGTCACATGCCATCCCAGCCCTTCATTCCTATCCCCTAGATCCAATGGTTGTGGATGGATGTGAGATGTAAGGTATTTAAACTTGTATTTTCCATTTTACTTGAATTAATGCCATTTGATTCACACAAATTCAAGAGTAAAGGGCTGATGCGCCCCCCTCCTCTCCCCTCCCTCTCCCCCTTGGATGCTGTGAAGGCTTCCATTCTGAGGTGTGAAGCCTCATTTATCAGTTCCGACGATCGCCGCCGCCGCCACGAGCCGCCACCGCACCGCCATCGTCTTCATCGGAGTTCTGCTCGTGCAGTACCACAGCAACTTCCACGAAATTTGTGTCTCAGCCACGAGCTCAGATAGATCTGGGAATTTTACTGGAGGTTCCAGAGGTGTCAAGGATATCCCATAAATTTTGGTTTGTCATTCAGATCCCGTTTCATAATTTTTGATTTTCGTCCACCCTTCCATTTTAGTTCTGCCAGAGTTCTGTCCAGATTCATATCCGCCCTGTGTTTCATATCTTAGGTCCGTCTTTTGATTTCTGTTAGTCCCATAAATTTTATTGGAGTTTCCTTCCATCCACCCCTTCATCCAAAATTTTTCTAAATTTCTGGTTCTCCCATTTCATATTTTCTAAAAATCGTTCTCAGTCCCATCTACAGTTCTATCCACCTGTTCCCAGATCCGACCACCAGTCACTCGAAAAAACATGTCAAATCGCCACCACCTCCAAATCCAATTTCAAAAATTGTCCCAGTTTTTTGTTTTGATTCCCTACAACTTTTAAGAAGAGCTCGAAGTCCGATGCCAACTATAAGTAGGCGGTCAATGGCCATTTATAGGAAACTCATATGCTGATCTGATATTTCGGGAGCTGTGCAACAGAGGATTGAAAAATAGTTAAAGCCCAGGTCCGCAGAGGTTCAGAAGATTCCACTAGCCCTAGGTTGAAGGATTTTGAATCCTCTTTCCAACGGCACTGGTTTCATTGCATTCCGACGACGGGGTTGATCGCAGTGGCCATTTTCGCCGGAGCGCGCGCTGCTAAAACAGCAACCTCAGCTCGTGGAGAGCAACTTCAAAGCTTGGAGATCGGGACCGATCGACCCCCGATTGGTGTTCCCGGCCGACCGCCGTTCGTGGAGGCGCGCCACCAGGGGTCACCATCATAGTGGGTCCCACCCCCACAGATCCGGAGGACAGCGCCATCCGTGGGCCCCGCGGGCCCGCAGAACCCGCCGTTCGGAAAGCACGAAAACGCGGAGTTCGGCACCGTCGGGCGACATCAAGATGCTGCCCGTCAACCCAATTCACGTGATTCCCGGGCCCTGCATGTGACCTTTTACCTCCCTACGTGGAGTGGGTCAAATTATTGTACTGCTATAAAATTATGTTAACCGGGGGTCCGTGATTGGCCGGGGTTGTCTTCGCCACACCGGGTGCATGGAGGTAATAGTCCGAACTTCTTGGCGTTACATTGCTTAGCTAGTATACGGTCTTAGGCCGCTGCCGAGAGTGTAGGTACTAGCCCATGTGTCCATGTCACCGCTGTGAGAGTGAGAGTGACCCGTCCCGTGACTCGATCGGAGTCCGGAAGTTGAGTCGGACTACCCTTGACCTCCGCCGGTTCCTTAACCGCGCACGGTCCGCGCTTTCCCTCGCTTGGGACGACGAGTGAGTTTGCACTTCTGTTAGCGACATTTTGCCACTAGGAGCTCGTAGTGTCGGGCTTAGTGTCTCCCTGGTGTGTGCTGCTGGTCGCGTCTTCATCTAGAGTCCGAGGGTGGCACCTAATAGTGTCGTCCCCCGTGTCCGTCCCGCATCAATTTCCAAATCACGGGTCGCCGCTCCAAAACCACGCGTTGTGTTAAACCGCGTGTAACTTTCGGTGGAGTTCGGTGGGACTTATGGAGGCGTCCGGGATCCTGGACACCTCCATGAAAATATTCAGAAAAAATGAATAAAAATAGAATAAAATATCTTTTTTGCCTTGATGGAGGTGTCCAGGGTCCTGGACGCCTCCACCCTCCGGAGCCCTATAAATAGAGGCCCACCCCCTCAGTTCTGGGGGATCTTCTAAGAGATCCGATAGGCTGCCGGAGCCCAGAGGCTACCGGAGTCATTTCTAACCCGTGGGGTCTTTTGTAGGTGGAGGTTCCGCCGGCTTCTCGGGTGCCCACGCTCGCGAGAGGAAGGTCGTCTTCATCCACCGCGCTTCCACGTCGTCCCTACGCTGCTGGAGCTCCGCCGGATTTCACCATCGGCACATCCAATAAGCCAATCCTTTCCTTTTCTTCGTAGTTCTTTTGCATTCATCATCTCGCATCCTCTATCCCCCTTCATAAGGGCGCCTCTTCTTATATACTTCTTGCATCCATCATCTCATTTTCCTCCTACTCGAGTCCGAGAGGGGTTTAAAACCACACCAACCAGGTGTGTGTCCTACCGCGATTTCGTTATTTTCATCACAAGGGATTGATACTATACTGCCATTTCCTAATTCCGTCTATTTACTGTCTGCTATTTTACAAGGGTAACTGAAGAAAGCTCTCTCCGTCGGCCGGCCGAAGGGGGAGGAAGAAGCAACCCGCCACTTCCTGCTAGTGAGGTAGGCGTGATCACTCTTTCATTTTGGAGTCCTCGACCCCTGGCGATCACATCATAATCTCGAGGTCGCGGCGAGTCACTTCCCGCAATGGCCGTTTGAATTCTGTCATCTATATATCTTGCTATATCTCTTATATTTTGCCATATCTCTCTTCTACTATACTCTCGAGGCCGCGGCGAGTCACTTCCCCAATGGCCGTTTAAATTTCCGTTCTTATATTCTCTTTATATTCTGTTATATTCTTATCTGCTCATATTCTCGAGGCCGCGGCGAGTCACTTCCCTAATGGCCATTTAAATTCCCGTTCTTATATTCTCTTTATATTCTGTTATATTCTTATCTGCTCATATTCTCGAGGCCGCGGCGAGTCACTTCCCCAATGGCCGTTTAAATTCCCGTTCTTATATTCTCTTTATATTTTGTTATATTCTTATCTATTCATATTCTCGAGGCCGCGGCGAGTCACTTCCCCAATGGCCGTTTAAATTCCCGTTCTTTATATTCTCCTTATATTTTATTATATTCTTATCTGCTCATATTCTCGAGGCCGCGGCGAGTCACTTCCCCAATGGCCGTTTCAATTCTTGCTATTTGATTTCTGCACCATTCCCATCCCCCCGAGGCCGCGGCGAGTCACTTCCCACTATGGACGTTTAACCCCCATATCTTGCTATATTACATTTGTCCCGCTCGCCCCGCCGGAGCAATCTCCTGTGGTGGCCCCTTCTCTTTTCTCCTATTTCTGTGTTGCAGCAAATAAAAGGAGCCCGCGCGCTCCACGTCTTCTTCGCTCCCCGAACCGCGTGACGTCGCTCACAGATTGGTGATCACGGTGGGACATCTACTGCTTCCTTTTAGCTTCCCTTGCAAGTTCGGCACCGTCCGTGCCTCTCCACCTTGGCGCCCTCGCGCGCCCCCGTTGTGCTCACGACAGCACTGTCAGTTGTGATTGGTTGGGTGTTTATTATATGTTTGTTATTTCTGTTGTTTTCTTAATCTATAGCTCTGTCGGCATTCCATTGCATACATCCATCCCTCTTTTATATCCTTTTTCATTTTTTTCTGAGGATCACCCTTTCCCGGTGAAGGAAGGACTCTCCGTTTGAGAATTCCTCTCAACGGACTAGAATCTCCTCCACTGGGACCTCCGTAAGTCCCCGACATCGAAGAATCTCCTCTTCGTTCACTAGGCTGGTTGTACCATTGAAGTTCCCCGGAGTTAGTCATCCCATTCGTGGTGAGACGAGAGACCCTATCTGACACGGTGGTGAAACAAAAATAAACTAGGGTCCCTATTTTGTGTGAACTTCGGATCTCGCTAAAAACACAAAAAAATCATCAAAATCAAAACACAAAAAAGGCGTAAAGGCATCCACTTGTTTGATAATCTCTGCTACCTGCTTGCTAGTGTATACTTTTGCGTTCTGGGAAAACTGTGAGCATGTCTCACGAGTCTTTTGAGGAGAACCACCCTGGTCGTGGTTTGTCAGCCGACCCGCGAGTCTATGCTATGGACTCGGGTCCTTCTCATGAGCCCTCGCATGAGGTGCAGGTTATTGCCGGGGACACATCCCCACCACATGATATCTCTTCCTTACTGGGCATCCTCGCCAACATGGAGCTTACCTCTGAACAGCTCTGGACCTTCCAGGCCATTCTGAAGGGGAAATCTGTTTCCCCCACGCCCAGGAATCAACTTGATGGGAATCGACGCCGAGCATTAACTTTTATTTTTACATTTGAGTCCTTTTATTTACTTTTATATCCTTGGGAAAGTATATGTACAATTGTAAGACTTTGTAAGCCAATGTGTCATTCCCTAGGATTGTGTGGGTTTTTGTGCAAATGTGTAGTAGGTCCAGTTAGGGGCCCCCCTCCCCTTCCCCATTGGTCCACCTCATCCATGTGGGGCTGGTCAACCATCCTAGGTGGCCATCTAGAAGGTTTGAATGCTAATTGACCACATGGGAGACAAAGGGGTTAAAATTTTAAAGGTTGGCCACCTACCTTACCTACATAGTCAAAGGAGTGCTCCATTCATATGTAATTTATTTTTTTTGAGTTTTGACCACATGGGGGAAGAAAATGACTTATTTCCCACGAAATTCCCAGCCCCCCACCCCTTGCCATTTTCTATAAGCCTATGTATAGTGTCATTAGAGATTAATGAAGAAATTATGTGAAAATTGCTTGAAGTAAGAAGGGTGTGCCCTCTCTCCCTCTCTCCCCTGGTGTTCTTCCTTCTCCAACCCCAAATTCTAGAGTGGTTCTATCTTCAATCCCCTCCCCTCTATCTCCGGTGATCATCGGTGCCGTCGCCGCCGCCGTTCGTGCCGCCTTCGAGCCGCCACGGGATCATCTTCGGTTTTCTATCTTGCTGGATAGAGGTGCAGTTCATGAATTCCTGAAGCCAACCACGAGCTCAGATCGATTTGAAATTTTGAGGGTTGGTTCCTATCTTCTATCCCATTCTCCAAAAAAACATCCAGGTTCAAAAGCCACCGTTTCATATCTTTACCATTTCGTTCAACTCTCAATCTCAGATCTGTTCTGTCACTATCTACAGTGACAGTAGCCTTGAGTTCTCCACCTTAGACCACCATTTTGATTTATGTTAGACCTCCCAATTTAACTGGATGTTCTGTCCATCGTCCCCTACCACCACAATTTTTCTTAAATTTTTATCATCCTTCTACCTATTTTTAATAATTCATGTTCTACCGGAACTACAGTACTTTTAGTCAGATCCCAGATCCGACCTTCGTCCAGTAAATAAGTCACAGAAAATCATAGACACATCTAAACATGTCCAAACCAATTTTTCTGTCTTCCCAACTCCATTTCCAACAACTTCTCTGAAGAACACAACCCCAGATTCGGACGTCTACCTCACCGTCAAAGGCAATCCATAGTCAAGTTCTCTGCAGGTCTGAGTCTTCAGTTACTGTACAACAGGAGATTGAAAATTCCATAAGTCAAGATCCGAGTAGATCCAGGCCAGATCTTTGGGCCTAGGTTGAATAACTTCAAGCTAGCTTTCCAACGGCGCCAGTCTCGTGTCGATCCGACATCGGGGCTGATCGCAGCGCCCATTGTCGCCGGAGCACGCGCCGAAATACAGAACCGGCAGATTTTCGATCGGGTTTTCCGACCGGTGCCGAACGGAGCCGCCGGGCCTCCGGCCGGCGAACCAGCTTGCCGCCATCCCAAGGAGTGACCCTCCGGGCATCCACCACTACAGCGGTGCCACCGGGTCTCACACGGCCCCTCCGGACAGCACGTGGGCCCCACCGTCACGTGTTCGGGTGTTGCCGAATCAACCCGAGAAGCCGCCCGTCAACCCGAATTCGGTCCTCCCGGACCCCATTGTGTAGCCCTTTACCTCCCTGCGTGGAGTGGGCAGCGAGTTGCATTTCTGTAATATCCGTGTATAATTGTTCCGGGAGTACGACTTCGGCCGGGCCCGTCGTCCCCACGCCGAGCGCGTGGAGGTATCGCATTCGCTCCCTTACTTGGCATTTTGCTTAATTTTCATATATACTTGCTTATGCCACTGCTAGAGAGCATGATAGGGTAATTAGCTCACTTTCTATTTATATCACCGCTGCTGCGAGAGAGAGCGTTACCGTCCCGTGACCCGATCCGGGCACAAGTGAGAGCCGACCACCCTAGCTCACAGCCGGTTCCTCAACCGCGCACATCCGACGCTTCCCTCGTTAAGGGATGATCGCGAGCTTGTCGTGTCCGTGGTCCCATCCCGCATCACAACTCCGGCCATCGCACCTCTCCAGGAGTCCGTGCAGGCCATTCCATCTCCTTTATTGGCGCAAGCCATCCAGTCTCCCTCGCTTCAAGGACAAGCGAGCCAACAACCACCCTCATTCCAGTTCCCGTCACAATCTCAAACTCCCGTTGTTCCCCACATACCGCTTCAGCCGGGGCCGAATATCGGCGGTCCGACAGCTCCCTCTCATTCGGGGTTCCCCCCTCAAGTCTCCGGGAGACAGTTTCTCCCCCAGTGGCAAGTACCACCTTCACCTCCAGAGGAGCTCACCCAATCGCTCCTCAATAGGTTCAATCGCATGGACGAGCCGTTTCAAAATCTGAGAAGAATGGTGGACGTGAAAGCCACCCCGGAGGTTGCTTTGCCAATCCTTCCCGTCATTCATCTTCCTCCCTCCGAAATACCCACGTACCGCAGATACAATGGCATCGGCAACCCCTTCATTCACCTCAAGGATTTCATGTATGAGTCCTCCTATTGGCAAAACGATCAGAGGTCCCTGGCATACCTCTTTCGGAGATCATTGGATGGTCCCGCACTAGAGTGGTTCTATTCTTTGGAGCCCCGCGAGGCCGAGAATTTTGAAATAGTCCAGAGAAGGTTCCTACAGAAATATAGGGATAGGGTCGGTCCCTCACTCTCCATTACCGACCTAGTGGCCGAAAAGATGAAGCCCGACGAGGATTTTATCCGCTATGCTGATAGATGGAGGTCTCTGGCGGAAAGAATAAGGGATACCCTCTCCGAGCCCGAACAAGTGAAGATGATTGTGTCTAATGCAATCCCACAGTTCAGACACGTCCTGGCCATGAATAAACTTACTATAATGGAGGAACTCTATGAAAGGGCCCGGTACATCCAAACCCAGTTAAAAGACTCCCCCATTATGAACATGTTTGAGTCGCCGAAGCCCAAAGTGGTCAGAAAGACAGGCGCTGGTGTCCCGGGTGGAGCCACAGAAGGGGTCGTGACAAATGAGCAAGTGGGTGCGGTCAACAATGCCAACTATGCAGTAAACCCAAGGCCTCCACAAATGCCCCGACTTACCCTCCAACCAGGTCCTTTCCCTCTTCGTCCTCCACCCCAAAATAATCCACCCCAGGATAATATGCCTCCATTACGTCAACCCCAGCAACAACAACCACAACCTCAGCAACAACAACCACCACTTCAGTACAACCAAGTTCCACCCCCGGGGAATTATCGTCCCCAACAACAACAAAGGAGGCCGGTCGGTCCCAAGAGAGCCTACTATCCACCGTTACCAGAAACTCTGGCGGATATTTTCAACGCCCTCATGGCCTCAAACATACTTGTGCTACCCAGGGAAAGGCCCGTGTGGCCCCCGAATGTTGATACCTCCAAATACTGCGTCTACCACAGGCAGCCAGGACATACAGTAGATTACTGCTTCCATTTCAAAGATTACATCCACGATATGAATGATGAACATCAAATAGATTGGGATGAAATGAGACGATACGTCGCCGCTCTCAAGGCCAGGAGACCTCCTCATAGGCCACAGCAGCAGTTACAACAACAACAGTTACAACAGCAGCAGTTACAACAGCAGTAGTAGCAGCAACCACAACAACAACAATAGCCTCAGTAGGCCCCACAACAACAGCCCAACATGGGCATAATCTAGAATCCATTACCGGAGCACCAACAGCCCAATCATCAGGTTAACCCCATCTCCTCCTTCCCGGAAGTCGGGAGAGAGCAGGTGTGGCACCCGAAAAGTACCTCCATTCTTTCTACCGCCAATCCTATCATCACGCAACTCCCTTGCCTTACCCGGGTAGCACCTCTCTCTCATCAACCCGTGTCAGTATCGCCTTCACCATTTCCACTACCATTACGCCCTCTCATCCGCACCCCGATCTCCTGTCAACCGACACTCTCCACTACGCCTTCACACCCTCTCATCTTCTCTCACTCCCCCACTTTACCATCCACCTCTACCACATTTACCCCTACGCCTTCTAAACCCCTTATCATCCGTCAACCATACATAACCCCGTCTTTCTCCACCATATCACCACTAATGCCTTCAAAACCACTCATTACCCATCACCCACCTCAAAATCATTACCCGCTTCAAGCCCTACCCACTTCTACTTCATCTCCACCTCCACCTTCCAGACCCCTTATCCATCATAATCCGTGTGATATCCCCTCTACCTCCACCATGCCTCCACCTAACAAACCCCTCATCAGAATCCCTGCTCCTGTCATCACCCCTGCTTCATCAACCATTCCTCCACCACTACCCCTCAAATCCCTGTTAAAATCCACTGCTACTCCCACAGTGGTACAAAAGCCGCAGGCAATGGTGCTCCAGAGTGGAAGGATTTTCCACAAGGTTTTCCCCCACAACAGTCAGAATCCTGAGCAATCTCAGCCAGAGAAGGATGATGGAGAACAATCGGAAAAATCTATCCCTGGGACACAGTATGATCTGTTGAAACACTTGGACAAGATGCCTGCTCGGATCTCCATCCTGGAGCTGCTTCAAAGATCCACATCCCATCAGGCGGCCTTGATGGAATATCTTCAAAAAGTCATGGTTAATGAGGACCTCCCCGTGGAGAAGATTTCGACCGTCCTGACCCCGACAGACACACAACCTACCATCATGTTCCACAACTACGAGCTCGCTCCCAAGGAAGCTCAGAAATATGCATTGTGCATTTCAATAAAAATTAATGGGATATCCATAAACCTGTGTCTTGTGGACACGGGTGCGTCCATAAATGTGATCTCCATGGACACCCTTCAGTTGTGTGGGGTCAACGAGGAACAAATAAGACCTTCCTCGATCACGGTCACAGCTTATGACAATAGTAAAAGGCCGCCGCAGGGGATGATTATTCTGAAGGTAGAACTAGGCCCCATGTCAATTCCCACGGAATTCCATGTCCTCGACATGGACCCCACATTCAAGGCTATACTGGGTCACCCTTACATCGAAGCCATGGACGCTGTGCCTTCCACCAACCATCAGTGCCTAAAGTTTCTTTACAATGGGAGGATTATTAAAGTGGTCAGTACACCTATCCTTCACACAGTGGATGCTATCAATACCTCTCTGCCCTCTGTTTGGCCGTCTCATCGGCCCATATTGTCACTACTGGACGTACGTGATTCATCTCACGTTCCACTAACACCAAAGGAGCCGGTCAGGGCAACCGCAACATCATATCTCCCTTTTCACTCCAAAGGTTGGGAGATTATGAGGAACATCGGCTACCAACAGGGTAAAGGTCTGGGTGCACAGTTACAGGGTAGGCTCAAACCGCCAAAGAAAATTAGGCCGAACCGCAGGTTTGGCCTAGGCTTCAAAGGACCATTCAAGGCGGATTGGAAGCCCCTCACATGGACTCTATCAAACCACTTCAACAGAGGGCCCGTTGTTCAAATGGGAGATTACCCACGAGAAGCATATGTGGGATCACATACTGTGTATTTGGCTGAAAAATGTCCGAGGATCACCAAAAGAGGCAAGATCAAAGATCCGGAATGCGAGTGGAACAAATGGTTCGACATACGGGACATTTCCGTTGCACTGGAAAGGATGTTCTCGTCTCCGCAGCTTGAAAGACCACCATTGATCTCCGAAATACCAGAGAATATTACCACTCTTGCCAAGGTTCCAAACTATCCTCGTCCTCGCCACAAGGACTCTATCACCGACGGATCTTCATCCGTCATCAACATTGCCGTCGACGGCTCATTAGCCGCCATCTTCTCCATCCATTCGTCTCAACCTTTGCTGATATTTTCTTCTTGGGCCAGACAGTTGTCTGATGATCTTCCCAGGTCCCCTTCTTTGCTTACATACCTACGCTTTTCAACCCGTGCCAGGTCTTCAACCATGATCTGCTATATGAGCCTCGCAATCCTCTAGCCATAACCACTTTTCTCTCTCCTCTGATCTCTTTTCACTGTTTTGTCATCAAAAATGAAAATGAAAAAAAAAACATCAATTTTCAAACTCCTCAACAACACATCTTCGTTGAGGAAACCTCCTACATCTCCCACGGGTGCGTCCCGCCCTACGGACCACCCGTCCAAGGTCCGATGAGCGACCTTTTCTACCCCTCCTCTGAGGGGTCTTCTCCTGTACATTCTACACCATCCTCTTCGTCTTCCTCTTCTTCTATAAATAATGTCAGTCAATCTAGGAATGATAGGTCAAGGGTAGTACCTAGGAAGAAATCCAAGGGTAGGCAGATCTCTCGTCGATTCCTCCTGGATTTAGCCGTCAGGTGTCATGCCCTTCTTGCCATCCCCCAGTTGCTAGAAAATCCCATCCAGCTACCGAAAATAGAATGTGAGGGCGACTGTGCATTTGATGAAGGGTATGGAGTCTACGAGATCACGGATGAAGAATGCCCCACTGACGATGAGGGTGAAGAATATGAGGATGCGGCGGGCGCATACGCTAGTGGAATAAAGAGATTCGACGAGCCGTCAACCGCCGTAGAAGAATCCACCAAAGAAGTCAACTTGGGAACTGAGGAAGACCCTAGGATCATCCTCATAAGTGACAATCTACCACCCTCTGAAGAAAAGGCATTAATTGAAGTTCTCAAGGAATATAAGGACACGTTTGCATGGAGCTACGAGGATATGCCGGGTCTAGATTCAACCTTGGTCGAACACCGTTTAACCCTAAAACCAGGGTCCGTCTCGGTAAAACAAAGGTTAAGGCGTTTCCACCCTCAGATGGCTTTGAAAATGAAAGAAGAGGTCGATAAGCTCCACAAAGCTAGGTTCATTAGAGTCGTTCTTTATCCTCAATGGGTGGCGAACATTTTCCTGGTCATGAAGAAAGATGGGAAAGCCAGGATTTGTATCGACTTCCGGGACCTTAACCGCGCGTGTCCAAAGGATGATTTTCCCTTGCCTCACATTGATGTGTTGATCGATAACACGGCAGGTTATGAAACCCTCTCATTCATGGATGGATTTTCAGGATACAATCAAATTCGTTTGGAAGAAGAAGATCAGGAAAAGACGTCATTCACTACCCCTTGGGGAACATATTGTTACGTGGTCATGCCGTTCGGATTAAAGAATGCTGGAGCTACTTACCAAAGAGCTATGATGGCCATATTTCATGACATGATGCACATATACCTGGAAATGTATGTGGATGACTTGTTGGTAAAATCAAGGACCAGGATGGAACATCCAGAAGTTTTGGCTAAGGTCTTGCAGAGGTCAAGGGAGTTCCAATTGAAAATGAACCCGAAAAAGTGTGTGTTTGGTGTGTCGTCGGGTAAATTGCTGGGGTTCATTGTGAGTAAAAGAGGGATCGAGATAGATCCTGACAAAGCTAAGGCCATCAGGGATATGCCGCCTCCCAAGAATTTGAGGGAAGTCCGAGGTTTAATCGGGAGGTTGCAGTTTATTCGTCGATTTGTGTCCCAACATTCTCAAAGGTGTAGACCTCTCTACGAGTTGACCAAGCCAAGAGTAGAATTCCACTGGAATTCTAAATGTCAGAAAGCTTTTGAAGAGTTGAAGGAATATCTGGCTAGTCCACCCGTTCTCATTCCACCCAAACCATAAAAACCTCTGATCCTTTACGTCTCAGTCTTGGATGACTCCGTGGGAGCCGTCCTCGCACAAGCTGATGAAGAAGGCAAGGAACAGGCAACCTATTACTTGTCCAAACTTCTTAATCCCTGTGAGCAGAAGTACACCGTCATGGAGAAAACCTGTGCTGCCCTCGTTTGGGTAGTGCAGAAATTGAAGCACTACTTCTTGGCTCATGAGGTCCACTTGATTGCTCGAATGAATCCTATCAAATTCCTTCTGGAGAAATCCGTCCTTACGGATAGGCTAGCACGCTGGCAAAGTTTTCTCTCTCAGTTCGACATCACCTACATCCAGCAAAAGGTGATTAAAGGCTATGCCATAGCCGAGCATCTCGCTCACCATCCTCTTCCCAAGTTCGATCCCGTCCAATCAGAGTTTCCAGATGAGGAACTAATGTCCGTCAACCAATCAGATGAGCCAATGTGGACGCTATATTTTGATGGAGCTCTGAATTCTCAAGGGAGAGGAATCGGCGTCGCCCTCCTGTCGCCTGAAGGCCTCACATTCCCATTGGCATACCAGCTCAAATTTCCAGTTACCAACAATATAGCCGAATATGAAGCTCTTCTAGCTGGCCTAGAACTCGCTCATTCTTTTCGTATCACTGAGTTGCGAGTCGTAGGTGATAGTCAACTCATCCTTCGCCAGGTGCTCACTAAATATCGCACTCGCGATCCCAAACTCAAGCCATACCAAGAACTCACTGCTGCCTTTGCCAAACTGTTCACCAAACTGATCTTTGTTCATGTCCCTCGTCATCAGAATATTCTCGCCGATGCCCTCGCCTCGTTGGCATCATCCATAAGGTTCCCTCTAGGAAGATGGTTTGAGTCCATTTCCATCTACAAACTTCACGCCCCTGCAATCGATGATGCTTCCTACGTAAATATCAAAGACAGGATAGCAAGGAAGATCCTGCAGAAGATATCCTTGAGAAGAGGGAAATCATGTTGGCAGAGGCCGAAGAAGAACTGGCTGATGAAGAGAAACCATGGTTCTATGAAATCGTCAAATACTGCCAAGATCAGTCTTATCCTGAAGGGGCCACCACAGAGGACAAGAAAGCCATAAGAAGGGTGGCTCAGAAATACACATTGGTTGGAGGTCTACTCTATAGGAGGAGCCTTACTGGTATTCTGTTAAGATGTCTTGGTGACGATGAGGTTTGGAAATGTGTAGAGGAGACGCACTCGGGTGTGTGCGGTGGCCACGTGAATAGTCAGATGCTCGCCAAGAAGATCATTCGCCAAGGCTTTTATTGGCCCACTATGGAAGAGGATTGTGCTGTCTATGTCCGTAGGTGTGTCAAGTGTCAACTTCACGCCGATAAAATCCATTCACCATCTTCCTCACTTCATCCAATATCCTCCCCGTGGCCTTTCTCCATGTGGGCATTCGACATCATTGGTCCCCTAGGTGATCCCAATTCCCTCACCAAGTAGAAATCTTTCATCCTTACTGCGACGGAATACTTCACCAAATGGGCCGAAGCTGAAGCTTACGCGGAAATCAAGGCGTCAACAGTCTGCAAGTTCATCATGAAGAACATCCTCGCCAGATTCGGCGTCCCAAGCACAATCGTCACCGACAATGGGCCACAGTTCATTTCTCAGGACCTATACGACCTCTGCAAAAGGTACGCAATTGCATTGCATCATTCATCGCCTTATTACCCACAAGGTAACGGCCAAGCGGAGGCCACCAATAAAACATTGCTCAAAATCATCAAAAAAACCTGCGAGTCTAGTAAGTTTTCAGACTGGCCAGAAAAACTTATCGAAGCCCTATGGGCCTATCGCACTTCAATCCGTACCCCCACCGGGCAGACTCCATTTGCCCTTACTTATGGTATGGAAGCGGTAGTCCCGTACGAGACTCTGATCCCTTCTCTCAGGGTACAATTGGACGAGGAATTTCCCCTCGATGATCGTCGTAATTCACTCCTCGCCCAGTTGGAACTCTTGGATGAGAAGCGGCTGGCCGCTGCCGAACACGCGCGTGTGTATCAAAATAGACTCGCTCGCTTTTACCAAAAGAAAGTCGTTGAGAGAAAATTCAAAGTCGGTGAGATGGTCGTAAAAAGAATTTTTGTCAAACCTGGAGGGCCGCGTTCTAAGCTCCAACCCAATTGGGAAGGACCATATGTAATTCAAGCCGTGTACCCTGCAACGCCTACAAGCTAATCAACGCCGAAGGGACCGAGTTATCCCACCCTTGGAATGGGCTTTATCTTAAGAAATACTACCCTTAGCACAAAACAAAAAAAATGATGAAAAGATAGAAAACATCAAAAATAAAGAAATATTGAAAACCACTAAAAATATGGAAAATTCAAAATGCCAATGCCTGGTGGTCACCATGTAGTCAAGTCACTGCATCTAACCTTCATGTTAGGATAGGGCCCATTAAGGCTTGGTAGGCACCGGGTCTTGGTTTGCCAGAACCGTGGAGATCCCTGTCCGGCCACGTCGGCCTATGCTCGCTCGAAGGAAGCTAACATGTGCTCACTTATGTATTTTATTCAAAAAAAAGTCGGTAGCATCACCTACGGTGGAGCCCCACCCAGAAGATCTCCGGAAGCTGTAATCTTTATTCTTTTCTCTTCGACCAAATGAGACAGTCGGCGCCCTTAAAACGCTGAGCATGAGAAACCGAAACTCAAACCCCAAGGGCAAGAGTAGGATCCATTTCCTCGAGCATCGATCAGAGCACGAGAAGAGGGCAGTGTCCCCGCAGGCATACGAAAGGGAGCCCACAAACGTCAAACGACTATATCTCCCTCACAAAAAGAAATACAAAATCAAAATCAAGAGCCTGGTCGTGACCGTGCCTGATGCGATAAATGGAACCCCACAAAGCAAAAGTTTGAATCCACAAAAAGGGGGGGCTATGGAATGTAAATGCTCGAGATTTGGTCCGAAAGGAAAGAGTTAATGGACCCTTATTCGCTCGCCGGGTTAACGGCTTTGCCGGTCCTCTCAGGAGGTTTATCCCCTACACTCTTCCTTCTCCCTCTAAAGATGAAGGTTCGATGGAGTTTCTGAAGGGTGAAAACTGCCCAGGGTCTGCGACCTTATTTTAATATACACATTTGGTTGCCTACTTTGAAAAGCAAAAGCTATCGCTGCGAAGGAGTCTCTGTGTTTCTGGCTAGTCAAGACCCATGTTTACCGCCTTGATGTCTTCATGCTTAACCTTGGGCTTAGGCCAATGCAAGCGCGTCACCTATGGGTGCGACGGCGTCTGATTCCGGGTCAGCGTCGCGCGGTTGGTCGTTAGGGTTCCAGGGTGTTCCATCATATACCATCTAGAGTTGTGAGGAAACAGACCCGGGTCGGGCAAATCATTTACCTCAAACATCTTTTGGGTGAATCCCTGTGGTCGGAAGCGACTGGGAGCCTAAGCATGGCATGACGGTATTATCATCAGGGTAAGTCTTAGCCGGCGGGATCATCATTCGAGGGGTCTAGAGGCCCAAATCAACCTAGATGTGCACTTAGGATACCTGGGAGGTTAGTAAGAAACCCTGTTCTCACGTAGGTTAGGTGCCATTTGGGTGCTTGCCAGGCGTTAGCAACAAAAAATTGAAATGATAAAAACAACAAAAAATGGAAAAGAGAAAATGTACATATTTGCAAACAAAAAAAATCTTTTTTATGATAAAACAAAAAAATGCCAAATATAAAAAGAAAACAAATCAATTTTGCATGATTGCATTTGCGTGCAGCATCTCACTTTTAATACCGCTTGCATTCGTGTGCTTGCCTGTTGCATTTATCATCACTGCATCTTTCTCTCGCCTTCCTTAAATAAAGGCTTGGCCCCTTGACCAGTTATCAAGAACAGTCACAGTGACCATTTGGTTATTGAGCAAGGGGCCAAGTCAGAACAGAAATTCTGATTTGTTTGTTTCAGTGATGTGTGCAGGGATTCAGGCAACAAAAGTAAAGGTGAAAACCAAACAGACCAAACCTTGTATTTTATTCCTTTCTAAAATAAAAAATTACATCAAGTTCCGCCCTCTCTCTCTGCATCACTCGTCCCACTACTCTCCAGGCAAAACGCTCTCAAAGGTGCTACCCAACTATGAAAAGCGGTACTCCTACCGCTCTGTACTCCCCTTCCTATTCCCACACCCCGGCGTTGATCCACGGAAGCAGCAGAGAAGCTACCAACACGAAAGCCACGCTCTCGTGCTCTTCGGTAGCGCTCCTCACCATCTCTCAGCCACTGTTCAGCAAGACCAAGGCTGGTTCGGAGTTCGAATAACTGGGCCTCCATGGCCCTTCGTTCCTCCCTTTCAGTCAATCTGTTGGCTCTTTCTCTCTCTGCGTCTCTTTCTCTCTCTGCCCGTTCTCTCTCACGGTCTTCCCTCTCCAACTGGAGAGTGATCCTCAGTTCCATAGCATCCCTGGAAGAGTCATCATCAGGATGACGCCGCAGTTCCCTCTCCAGTTCTGCTATCCTAGCCTCCCTCTGCGCAGCTTGGGCAAGCGCTTCTTCCGTCTTCTTTTCCTGCCGAGTGTACCATCTCAGATACGCGATAAGGCGTAAACAAAGAGAACTCAACACTGAAACTTTTACCTGTATACAGAGCATCCCTTCTGCCTCCGCAGCACGCTGCGTGGCGTGAGCAAGTTGCTCATGAAGCAAGTCAAGTTCTGAGGTGGAAATCCACAAGCTGGAAGAGGCACCACCTACTCCCATCGTTGGGGAAGCCGCGCCAATCTGGGCATGCTACGACCGTGTGAATTAGCAGCCAACATCTGGAATCTGGGGTTTTAATTAGGAACGCACTGTACACCTACCAAGGCGCTCGTAGCTCCGCGGGCATCGCCCAACCGTTGCTCCATCTCTGCCAAGCGAGTTCGTAAAGTCGCTATCATCGTATCACGGATATCCTGCAGCCATACGAGTCAGCATTTCCACCAGAAAACCAAAAAGGGAGAAAGAAGAAAAGAGAAAAAGGGGAGACCTACCTCCGCAAGTCCTCGGGGTTGGAACCGCTCTGCATACCTTGTCTTGTATAGACGCAGGTAATCCTCGCTATCCCGTGCCTGCGATTCCACGATTATGCCACCCCGTTGCCAGTCTTCGTACAGTTCGGGGAATCGCACACGCCAGTCAATGCAGGTCGCCGGTCCTCGTGTCTCTCTCCCAACGCGAGGTGGCGCAGCTGAATCCACCCATTCTTGAGCCAGTCCCAAGTACCTCATAACCAATCGTAGCCGAAGCGGCTCAATTTCATTCAGGCAGTGCATCCACAGTTCCCGTCCGAACCGGGCACGACTTGCTAGAACCCATGGCTGGTCGGCATCGACCATGTCTGAGTAGGGTCTCCAGTTTACCATCGCTGCAGGGAACTCCTGTAGCTCCCGCCTTAGCACCATCAGTTGGTAGGTTAGGGGTGCCGCACTCATGATGGGTTCCCACCGCCTGGCTAGCGGCACCATCGCGGGTCGCCAATGCCGAGCTCTCCCCATGGGGAGGTAATAATAGCTCCACAGCTGCTCGGCGCAGGTCATCAGTACCTTGCAAAAAGAAAAACAATATATATATATACAAAACAAGCAAAACCAAAAATACCTGGATGAATGGTGTGAAACCACTCACAGCCATCTCACGATCCGCTTCTTGGAACAGGCCTGCAAACAAGTGCGCCAGCATGGCAGCTCTCCAGGCGTAGTACCCTACTCTTTCAAGGTCTGATAGCAGCTCCAGGAAGCGACATCGGATACCGTCCCCTTTCGAGCTCAGTACCAATCTCCCCAAAAGGAAGAGGAGAAATCTCCTCAAATCTATGTTGCATCTTTCCCAGTTCCCGAAATCTGTGCAGTGCACGGCACGACATCCTATTTCCATCCTTTCCATGAACTCTTCTGAGGATTCATCATCCCGCCGACGAGTGTCGGTGAGCCCTAATGCATCCATGAGGGACGCCCTAGCTGCCGACCTATTTTTCCGACCATCTAGGTCCAAACCTAGTAGCTTCCGAGCACCTTCTCGGTAATCCGCATAAGTGACCCCGGTCACTGCCTCGCCCTCCACCTTCAGGCTTGTGATCCAGACCACATCCTCCAAGCTGGGCACCATGTGCCCCCAGGGCATCAGGAATGCCCGACTCACTGGGTCCCATCTCTCACACAAGGCTTGGATCAGAACCAGGTCAGGCTCGATCGGCTCGATCCGAAGAAAAGCACCAAATCCCATCACGTCTAGCCTGGCCTTCTGAAAATCCGGGAGACCCCTGTATGCGGCCACTGCTAACTCCCATGAAATGTGTGATTTCATCACACTCTGTGCGTGCATAAGAAATGGAGAAGGGTGTTGTCAAGAGGAAGGAAGAAAGAATGAGAAAAGGGTAGGAAAGCTCAGCTTACGAGTTGTGATTGGGCCCTTTCGCTGAAGTGCCCTTCGAGGTCCGAAAGCCTCCTGGAACTACTACCACTGGACCTGCTTCTCTTCGAGGAGTGGGAAGATTCGCCCTCCATCCAACTCTCAAAATTTTGAACACCTCCTCTCCCGTGAGAACTTGTGCTCCTCGAGTTAGCCCTCGATATACCTGGGAGGATAAAAGGGACAAGAATTTATAGAAATGGAAGGAGTGCGGGCCAAGATTACCTCCATCACCTTTTAATGATAGCCCTCGCGATGAGGCACCTGCCATGCGGTCCCGTGTGTCACTTCACCGCTCGCACAGGGTGATTGATTGGACGAAGAATATGACGACTAGCCCCCTATGTTGTCTAGGGATACCCTATCATGTTTTGGAGGACGTCCGCAAAATTTGACACAACATCCAGGAAAAGGGACTAGGGCCGTCATTATTTACTTCGACGGCAGATTCCCGTGGAAAATGGTCACAACAAGACGCGATTCTCTGCTTGGGGTGGAGTCACGGCAGACCCATCACATGGGAACAATGCAAAGGAGAAGAAGTGTAGGGAAGAAGGAACGCACAAGAGAACAAACAAGCAGCAGAAAATCAAATCACTCCATTCATAATTCTACATAAGCTGTCATAAACATCACAATCATAGAGAGGAGGCGGGTCCACTAGCTCGCCAACTCTTGCCATTATCTTCATGCTCGTCCCTCTAGGCATCCCTCTCCTCTCCCCTGAGGTGAGGGTCCCTCAGAAGCCTCCTGGATCCCCGTGCAGTAGCACCGCCTCGCCTCGTGGCGCCGGCTCCACAGTAATGACTCGCTGCTCCTCCCCTGGCGTGGCGAAGAAGCCACTAGCGGCAAAGCGACCAGACTGGCGCAGTCGCTCCCAGAACTCTCGCGCTCTCTCGTAGCGCGTCTCCATCCCTCCTAGCCTCTGCACGACGGCCTGAAGGCCCAGCTGGAGCTCCCTCACTTGGGCCTCCAAGGCCCTCCTCTCGGTCTGATCCTGTTGACGCTCGGCCCTTCTCTCGACTCTCTCTCTCTCTCTGCCTCTCTCCTCGTCATCTGCAGAAGAACCCTTAACTCCAGGATGTCTGGAGAAGGTCTCTCTTCACCGGGATGTCGTAGCTCTGCTACAGTCGCCACCCAGGCATCACACTCCTCTTCCGCCCGGGCAGCCCGAGCCACTGCACCGGCAAGTTGCTCCCGGAGGGAGGCAATCTCAAGAAAAGGGGCCGAGGAACTGGAAGATGCGCCGCCAGCCACTCCCACCATCGCTGTCTGCTGGGCACGCTGGAACGAACAAACAACAGCCGTCAACTAAGCTCCGCATTTAAAAACAGAAAATGCAGCACTTAGCTTACCAGGAGCGACAGTTCCTGTTGAGTGGCGGCCAGCTGCCGCCTAACCTCGGCTAATTGGGCACGCAAGCCGTTGACGTCGCGCGTATCCCCAGCTCGGGGAAGACCCACGTAACTCTCTCTCTCTGCTGCCGCAGGAAGTCGGCACTGTCCAGGGAGACGTATGCACCAATCCTCGAGCTTCGCCTTGCCGCGACTCTCCTTCCTGACACGGCTCGGCTCATCTGCACTCGCCCATTCATCGGCCAAACTCGGGGTCTCTGCCATGTCCTGCATCAAGAAAGAAGGGCCTCGTGTCATAACAAGAACGTGTCTCCTGTCAAGGACGCGTCCATCATTTGAGTGCAACACTCGCCGAAACCTTTTCCCCCCACGGCTCGCTTCAAAACTCAAAATGGATCAAAGGAGAAGATCCGAGGACCTACCAGACCGTGTTCACCTCCTTCCGCACCATCAGGCCCCTCGGGTCCCTCGGGGGCCCGAAGCGACCCTTCCTCCCCCATGGACGCCGTTCCGTGTTCTTGCGTGTCCCTCCTCAGGCGAGGAGTCCCTCGTCCCTCTCCACCTTCACCATGGTCCGGCCCACCGAACTCCATCGATCGAGGGGAAGAAGACGAAGACGGGCGAGCGAGTTTCGGCGAAAGGCGGGCTCGTTTGCGGGTAAGGCACGGGAGAAGAAAGGCCGCCCGGCGCTTTAAATTTAAATTCGAGGGTTAAGACACGTCCTCGCGCCTGGACGCGCCCAAAAGAAAGCAACAGAATCCCTCCGTGCAAAGTAGTTCCCTTCTGTCCAGGGCAAAAGTCTCGTAAGGCATGCCTCGAAACAACTTGGTGCAAGAGAAGAAGTGTAGGAAAGGAGAGGCGCTACAGTGGTCAGTCGTCAGAGTTTTGTCTAGACCCCCTTGTACTATGGTGTGATTCTGTTATAAATCTGCTACTTTCTGATGTTACTAACCTATGCTGGTCTGTGCAGGTTTTACTAACGGACGTCTTTGTCCTATCTCTTGTCCCACCTTTCGATGGTTGGTCCCACCATGTCATGCATCATAGTATATGATACCTACGCTACTAGAACATGTCAAGGACCTTGCGGCCCGAACGAATCTGGGATTTGAGTTCCCCTTCAACAAAAATAGTGATGATCTCGGAAGAATTTGGGTTGTACAGATAGGCCGTTAACTTGTGGTAGCATGGGGATGATGGTTCCATTCAGTGAGTTGGTGCGCGGATAAACGGGCCCCAGCCCAGTATCAGCTCACCGGATCAGTATCCTGACCCATTCTTAACAAGTTGACAATATTATCCTTGGCTATTTTCTATTTTAGTTTGTTTTAAATTTTTCTTTAAGCCCAGCATGCATTCATATAGGACTTTGATTTATTGCGGAAGATTATTCAAGTGATTCGATTGTGAAAGCCGTTGTGTTTCAATTCTTACCAATGTGAGACATTCCACTCCGAATGAAATACCGAGTTTCTTTGAAATGGCCCTACGCTGCTCTTCCAAAGGAGACCCTTGTTTGGACAGACTCTCAGATATTTCTTTACTTTTTACCTTGTTTGACCCACCTTGGCCGCAGCACTTCCACATTGGCTGGTAACCGCTCACCAAAGGTGAAACCTACGGGTTTATGACCAAGGTACTTCCACACCGAGAAGTTGGTCTCCTTTATTTTTCGTGCCTGAGCACACATCTCACCCTCCCTTATTTGATCTCCATCCAAGCAATCGTCAATATTTGAAAGACCTTCTTCAAGGTCGCCTCATTGAAACTTCAGGAAAGATTCCAAACAGTAACGTCAAAAGCGTGTCTCATCACACCTTGGCATCAACTTATCAGTCCGCTCCCACTTCATTTCACTCCACTTCGATACCATTCCACTATGTGTCGCTCCCTTGCAAAGCAGACGCCAAGGCGGGGCAGCTGTAGACACGCCATTCCTGACGTCTCCTAAGAAAGTCTCATATTACTATACGACGCCTCGCGACGGCTTACGCATTTTGAATCGCTCGAGTCCTTCCTTTTCTTGAGTCTTCTTCCGCCCTTTTCAGCATCCGGAATCGTCTCGTCGCAGCATTCGGACGGCATCAACACCAGTCAGACGCATCGGAAAGTTCCGAAACCAGGAAGGGTGTCTACCGGGCGACTGCCAACGCCTTGTCTGAGGACCCAGGCGGGTCTTCATGGGGGCGTCTAGGCTCCTGGACGCCCCCATTATTTTTATTTATTTTTTGAACTCAAAAAAATGAAAGTACATATATATTAATGGAGGCGTCCAGGCCCCTGGACGCCTTCATGAAAACAAAAATAAAAAATATAAAATGATAGTTGGCATAAAAAACAAAACAAAAAAATAAAAAAATATTTTCTTGGAGGCGTCCAGGCCCCTGGACGCCTCCATCAAATCACTCACGGGGCCCCGCCCACCGATCGACGATTTGTCGTGTGTGAAAGAATCCAAATTGTGGAGACGTCCAGCCGACTGGACGCGCCCATTTCCAAATCACGGGTCGCCGCTCCAAAACCACGCGTTGTGTTAAATCGCGTGCGACTTTCGGTGGAGTTCGGTGGGACTTATGGAGGCGTTTCGGGACCCTGGACGCCTCCATGAAAATATTCGAAAAAAATGAATAAAAATAGAATAAAATATCTTTTTTGCCCTGATGGAGGTGTCCAGGGTCCTGGACGCCTCCACCCTCCGGAGCCCTATAAATAGAGGCCCACCCCCTCAGTTCTGGGAGATCTTCTAAGAGATCCGATAGGCTGCCGGAGCCCAGAGGCTACCGGAGTCATTTCTAACCCGTGGGGTCTTTTGTAGGTGAAAGGTTCCGCCGGCTTCTCGGGTGCCCACGCTCGCGAGAGGAAGGTCGTCTTCATCCACCGCGCTTCCACATCATCCCTACGCTGCCGGAGCTCCGCCGGATTTCACCATCGGCACATCCAATAAGCCAATCCTTTCCTTTTCTTCGTAGTTCTTTTGCATTCATCATCTCGCATCCTCTATCCCCCTTCATAAGGGCACCTCTTCTTATATACTTCTTGTATCCATCATCTCATTTTCCTCCTACTCGAGTTCGAGAGGGGTTTAAAACCACACCAACCAGGTGTGTGTCCTGCCGCGATTTCGTTATTTTCATCACAAGGGATTGATACTACACTGCCATTTCTTAATTCCGTCTATTTACTGTCTGCTATTTTGCAAGGGTAAATGAAGAAAGCCCTCTCCGTCGGCCGGCCGAAGGGGGAGGAAGAAGCAACCCGCCACTTCTTGCTAGTGAGGTAGGCGCGATCACTCAATCATTTTGGAGTCCTCGACCCCTGGCGATCACATCATAATCTCGAGGCCGCGGCGAGTCACTTCCCGCAATGGCCGTTTGAATTCTATCATCTATATATCTTGCTATATCTCTTATATTTTGCCATATCTCTCTTCTACTATACTCTCGAGGCCGCGGCGAGTCACTTCCCCAATGGCCGTTTAAATTCCCGTTCTTATTTTCTCTTTATATTCTGTTATATTCTTATCTGCTTATATTCTCGAGGCCGCGGCGTGTCACTTCCCCAATGGCCGTTTAAATTCCCGTTCTTATATTCTCTTTATATTCTGTTATATTCTTATCTGCTCATATTCTCGAGACCGCGGCGAGTCACTTCCCCAATGACCGTTTAAATTCCCGTTCTTATATTCTCTTTATATTTTGTTATATTCTTATCTATTCATATTCTCGAGACCGCGGCGAGTCACTTCTCCAATGGCCGTTTAAATTCCCGTTCTTTATATTCTCCTTATATTCTGTTATATTCTTATCTGCTCAAATTCTCGAGGCCGCGGCGAGTCACTTCCCCAATGGTCGTTTCAATTCTTGCTATTTGATTTCTGCACCATTCCCGTCCCCCCGAGGCCGCGGCGAGTCACTTCCCGCTATGGCCGTTTAACCCCCATATCTTGCTATATTACATTTATCCCGCTCACCCCGCCGGAGCAATCTCCCGTGGTGGCCCCTTCTCTTTTCTCCTATTTCTGTGTTGCAGCAAACAAAAGGAGCCCGCGCGCTCCGCGTCTTCTTCGCTCCTCGAACCGCGTGACGTCGCTCACATCCCCTTGAAAATGAAGGTAGCCTACGGGCTCCCTAGAGGCGAGCACTGCTCCCCTTGAAAAACCAGGTAGCTTACGAGCTTCCTAGAGGCGAGCATCACTCTCCTTTAAAATGAAGGTAGCATACGAGCTTCCTAGAGGTGAGCACTGCTCCCCTTGAAAACCCAGGTAGCTTACGAGCTCCCTAGAGGTGAGCACCGCTCCCCTTGAAAATGAAGGTAGCTTACGGGCTTCCTAGAGGTGAGTACCGCTCCCCTTGAAAACAAAGGTAGCCTATGAGCTCCCTAGAGGCGAGCACCGCTCCCCTTGAAAATGAAGGTAGCCTACGGGCTCCCTAGAGGCGAGCACCGCTCCCCTTGAAAATAAGGTAGCCTACGGGCTTACTAGAGGCAAGCACCGCTTCCCTTAGAAACAAAGGGTGGCTTTTCAGCTTCCAAGAGGGAGCAATAATCTTCTCCTCTTTAGGAGACAGATGTACACTCACCTCCAAAAGAGAAAGGGTGGCTTTTTCAGCTTCCAAGAGGGAGTAATAATCTTCTCCTCTTCAGGAGAAAGATGCACGCTCACCTCCAAAACACAAAGGGTGGTGTGGACGCACTTTTTGTTATTACCTTGGTGTTATTTGCTTATTGATTTATTAAGTGCATGGGCGTGCCAGTCACAAAGTGACGATCTATTCGGGCTTCATGGAAGCCCATGGTGCGCTCGATCTGACTCAGTCAGGCGATTGTGTGGTTCATGTCGGGACTGAGACCCGCCGTGCCATAAAGGTCACGTCGTCATTTACATCCCCTCGGAGAGGGGAATACCCTTGATTAATTGCCGAAAATAAGGGCCCTATGACCAAATGAAATACTGATTGATGCAGGAAGAAAAAAAGGGCAGTAGGGCTACGCAGAAAGCCCGTGTTGGGGTATGAGCACTCAGATTATGTTGGCCACTAGTGGACCATTCCATATTCGGACAAAAGTCCATACGGAAAGCAAGACAGTAATGGGGACGAATCCGTGCAAATGTCTGCCAGGAGATGGCAATTTTAATACAAAGTGGGGGGGGGGGCTCAGGTCCCGGCGAGGAAAGGGACCTTGATGAGATATTGGCCCGGGACAAGGCCGGGCAGTAACCATGATGGGAGGAGTAACTCCCGAGGGTGAAGCCCAACCTGCGAGGGCATCAATTAATATTCCTGGGTCCAGAATCCGAGGAGGAGAGATGACAACCATACCATTATGTTTGTAATTTGCTTTGAGTAATATTTACCGTTATCATTGATTTACTAGCATTACCCCTTTTGCTGACTATCTTTTATCGTTCACAGACTATGAGCTCTTTTCCTATTTATCATTACATTCTTATTGTTACTACTTTTACTCCCCTTTTGTTATTTTCTCTTTTACTTATTATCTTGATTGGAACCACCCCCCTTTTTTATTATTATCACTCTGTTCTCCCTCTTTTGATTGGAGGTATGGTGGAGTGAAGATTGAGTGTGCCGCTGGGAGGCCGAGGGGTGCACCGCTGAAGACTGGGGAGTGCACCGCTGGAGAATGGGAAGTGTGCCGCAGGAGGGTGTACCGGGCTAGGGTTGGAGGAGTGTACCGCTGAAGGGAGTAGGCTAGGGTGTACCGCTGGAAGGTCTAAGAGTATGTTGCTGAAGGGAGCTGGGTGTACCGCTGAAGGCAGGCGAAAGTGTGCCGGCCAGGGAGATGTGTTGAGAGTGCAAAGGGCTTGAGATGGGTCTGATGAGGGGTAAGCCAAAGAGGCAGGGAGTGTACCGCTAGGGGGGGTGCACTGCTGGAAGGTTAGGAGAAGTGGGCAGTGTACCACTGGGGCAAAGGGGTGAAGTCAATGCAGGCTGGGGTGAGAGTCTGGGTGAGCCTGGTACAAACTTAAATATGTCAATGCCACTAAAGTGTGCTGGGGAAGGCTTAATATGGAGTGCACCGGGTAGGCATGGGCCAAGGCTGTGCCAGAGAGAGGAAGGGGGGAATAGTGTGCCGCTGAAGGAGGCACCAAAGGGTGTGCCGACCAGGGGTTGGATGAAGGATCAAAGTGAACAAGGCAGAATCCAAAGGATGGAGCATAGTTTGAGAGAAGGTCCTTTGTCCAAGCAATTCTGATGGAGAGTCCCAGATGGCCAAGCTTTCAATTTTCCTGTCATGTGATTGAGTCCCAAGCCTGTGTTCAGCAGTTCAATTCCCTGAGTCTTGTTCAGTCCAATCCTTTGAGCCTTGCATAGTTCCTCGATCTTGATTATAATGTTTTATTGTTGCTTAGTTTGTTTGTTTGTTGCTTCCTTTTATCTTTTAACTTGTTGTTCTTTCTGACAAAAATTCGACATCATCTCCCCTTGACCCGGATGGTAAGGGAGTAAAAAAGGAACATGCCCACAGGGAGTGACATGAACCAACAACTGAGGTGTGTGTCTAGGCAGCCACCTTTGGGGAAACTTCAGAAAACTCAGAGAAAATGCCGAACGGGAAACCAGTAGACTGACACAAGCTATGAGTGCACCGGAGAAGTGATAGCCAAGGTGTGCCGGGCTGGCAATCCAGGGGTGTACCGGGCAAACCGTGGTCAGGGTGTGCCGGTGAGGGCATGGCCAGGGAATGTACTGGCCAAGGAGAGGTCAAGGGGAGAGTGCTGGCCAAGGGAGGCACCAAGGAGTGTGCCGGCCAGGAAGCCAAGGGAGGGTGTCGGCCAAGGCACACGGGGTGTGCCGCTGGGCAGGCAAAAGGGAAGAGTGTGCCGTGGGGCAGACAAAAGGAAATGTGCCATTAGAAGGCTTGAGTAGTAAGATGACTGGGGGGCTTGTGGGTGTACGTACACCACTGACTCTGAAGGAGGGGCAAAGGAGCATCCTGGCCAGTGGATGAATCCCAACTGTTGGGTAGGGGTAATAAGTGCTAACAAACTCATGGATAGAGGAAGTGGAGTAATGCTTATGCTATGAAGAGCCATCGAAAAGGAGGGGAGCCAGCCTTGAGCTGACAAACCTAGAACACTGCACGTTGAGCCAAACTAACTGAGGGCACGAGGGACGATTGGGATAAAGCTAGAAGACCAGAGGAAGAATGCAAACTACAGACTAACGATGAGGAGAATACAACAAGCGCATCAAAAGATAAAGCCCAAGGGCACTTTTTATTCATGAGAAGAACTCCAAAATGGCAAAGGCCATAACCCGAAGGTCAACTACAATACACTGCAGAGCAGAAAAATGGTGGGAAGAGAAGAGAAATTGAGAAAAGAAAAGAAAAGCGGGAAACGGCGTTGATCCCTTCTCTCCCCTCTACAAGTCGCTCACTCTCCCTTAATCTCTCCACTCTCTTCTATCTTCTTCTTCTTTTCTTCTTTTCCTTTGTCTGCTGCTCTCTTCGTGTGGGTGGTATCGCCTCTCTTTCTCGCATCCCCTTTTTTATTCTCCGTGAGAGGCTTTTTATATGTGGGCCATTGGAGGGGGCAGATGTCATGATGGCACTACCATCCGAGGTTGACTTCTGTCTCCTCCTCGTCAGGTGAGGATCTCCCTCATCCAACCAGAGGGCGACACCAAAGCAGGTGCTAGCTGGCATTGAAGTGGCCGAGCTGCGCGCCAATGGGTCTGCCTAAAGACCGTTGAGTCATCTGCCGGTCTGTGCCGTTCGGGGGAGTTCACCGATGTGCTGTTGGAAGGGGCATGACGTTGTTCCGTTGAAAGGGCATGAATGCTGTACCGCTCAGACGGTGTGCCGCTGGAGGGCACAAAAACTGTGCCGTCGAAAGGGCACATGGCTATTGTGCCGTTGATGGGGCATTGGGACGTTGCGCCGTTGAAAGGGCCTTCCAAGGGGTGTGCCGGTGGAGGGCACAAAGTGTGCCGTTGGAAGGGCTGTTTGGTGTGCCGTTGGAGGGCACGAGTTGGGTGTGCCGGTGAAGGGCACAAAGTGAGCCGTTTGAAAGGGGCATTTGCCTTTGCTTCAGGGACTTGCAGTTGTGTACTCTCTGGGATCTTTCTTCACCGTTAATGACTCGAGGATGGGTCCATAGCAGTGCATAGGTTCAGGAGGGGTTTCCTATGTTTTCTTTGTCATTTAATGCGCCCATGCAAATGTGAGGATTTGTCGAGCGGTAATGTTCCCCCGGAGCCCGTGCAAATGTGTACTCTCTGGGATCTTTCTTCACCGTTAATGACTCGAGGATGGGTCCATAGCAGTGCATAGGTTCAGGAGGGGTTTCCTGTGTTTTCTTTGTCATTTAATGCGCCCGTGCAAATGTGAGGATTTGTCGAGCGGTAATGTTCCCCCGGAGCCCTGGATGGTCAGTCTCCTCGGGTCTTCTTTCTTTGGTTTTGCCATTAATACGGGGGATCGGCGGGACATACGGGCGTACAATTTTATACGTCCACAAATGCCCCCCACCCACGAGCAGCGCGGGCGAAGGATGAGCTGGACGGTGCTCGCGGGTGTAACTACGGAATTAACGTACATTACTGGGCATACGTACGTAAAATATGTGACGTAGACATTGTTATGTCTATTGTATATTTATTATATTATTATCATTTATGATATATATATGCATATGCGTATTTTTTCTTTCCTTTTTCCTTATCTCTCTTTTTTTCCTTTTTTTCTTTTTTTTTCTTCTCTTTTTTTTCTTCTTTTTTTTTCTTCTCTTCTTGTTTTCTTCTCTTTTTTTCTCTTCTTCATTCTCCCTTTTGTTTTTTTTCTTTCGTTTCTTTCCCTTCTCTTTTCCTTTTCTCTCTTTTCTTTTGAAGCGATTATAAAAGGCGTGGGGGAGTTCGAAACTCCCCCCTTCTCCTTTTGAATTCACCCTCTCTCTCTCCTTGTCTCTTCGGCTCCCACCCCCTCTTTCTTCTCTGTCTTCCTCCGTCGGACGCCATCGCCGTCGTCGGTGCCCGGGGTGAGGAGGCCACCGTGCTCTTCTCCCCTCCCTCTTCTTCTTTCTCTCTTCTTCCTTCTTTCTTCTTCTCTTCATCTTCTCTTCTTCTTCCGTTCTCCTCTTCCTTTTCTTCCTCTTCTTCTTCTCGTTCTTCTCTCGCTCGGGGGAGGACGGAGCCCTAGGCTCCCCGTGTTCCTCTTCTCTTTCCTCTTCTTCTCCTTCGTCTCTTCTTCTTCTTCTCTTCTTCTTCCTCTTCATCTCTTCTTCTTCTTCTCTTCGGCATGGAGTGGAGGCGGCCATGGCTTGTCAGAGTGCATCGGTGGGATGATGGGCACGGGCATGCCGGAGAAGGGATGGCACAGGTGTGCCGGTGAGTGAGGGCACGGGGTGTGCCGGTGGACGAAATGGCACGAGTGTGCCAGAGAGGGGCACACTGGGGTGTGCCAGTTAGTGAGGGCACGAGGTGTGCCGGTGGATGAAATGGCACGAGTGTGCCGAAGAGGGGCACACTGGGGTGTGCCGATGAGTGAGGGCACGAGGTGTGCCGGGTAGACAAGGCACGGGTGTGCCGGTGAGTGAGGGCACGGGGTGTGCCGGTGGAAGGGGTGGCACGGGTGTGCCGGTGAGATGGAGGGCACGGGTGTGCCGGTGGCGAGGGGGCATGAAGTGTGCTGGGGAAAGCTGGGGCACGACTGTGCCGCTGAGGGGAGGCATGGGTGTGCCGCTGCGCTTGGCACGTGTGTGCCGGGGAAAGCTGGGCACGAGTGTGCCGGGGAAGCCACCAGGGGTGCGCCGAGGAAGCTAGCAGGGTTGTGCCGGGCTAAGCGGGTGGCAGTAGCGTGCCGCTGAAAGAGGCCAACTCCGGACCGAAGCCATCCAGTGTTGCCCTTGGGGCACACTGTGATTTTTGTTGGGGCCGTCACTCCTTGTGGACGCGCACTAGTGTCTTCTCCTTACGCCTCCGGCCTAGGGGAGACTCTGTCGAAATTTTGTCAAAATTTCTGGCATCTTGTTCATTTTAATTGCAATGTAGCCCCTTCACAGTAGTTTCTTCTTGTCTCTGCCTAGGACTTGTTCTAACCCCAAATTTTGCATCCTGTAGATAAATGACTGCTCCCAGTGGTTCTTCTGCTCCCGCTACTACCGGAGTCACGTCGGGCCTCTCATTGGCCGTTCCCGCCGTCACGTGGCATAACGTGGAAGAGCTTGACCGGGAACATGCAGAGGTGGCGAAGCTACCTGAATCCTTTGACTCTGAGACCGACACTCTGGACCCTAGCCATGTCGGATTGACCGGTAATGACTTCACATTCAACCGAGACGGTGACTACCGGAGGGACTACCCGAAGGACTAGCACCTTCTTCATTTCTTGAGGTATCTTCGCCGTCACGATAAGAGGGACTTCAAGACAATCCGGGCTGTCGAATGCGCCATTTTGTAGTTCCAGGATAGTTTATCATACAGTGTTCGCCGAAGCGTGCCGATGTACCTGGTGGGTAAACCAAGGGAGTGGAACCCTGTGCTGGGTTTGGAAGCAGTGACCCCCGTGGATGGTAAACTGGTACGGGCGCCGGAATTCACTCCCGCCTGTTGGGATAATGCGGTAGGCAAAGTTCACAGGGAGTAGCCCTGCTTCTGTTTGTTCCTGGCACCATTGAAGTGGGGGTATCGGGAGGAGCCCTATCTCCTGGATTGCTTGGCCATCCGGTTCAAGCATGAGCTCGCCCTAGGCTGGTTCGGGGAGCTCAAGGTTCAGTCTGCAAACTCTTTCCGGGAGGGAGCAGTAGAGTTCACCGACTACGTTCTGTTCAACTACGCTCCCTTGCTGCTCCGGGCCGGGGTCTACCACAGCGTCTACGCCTCCCGGTTTGATTACCCGATCTCTAAAGGCCTTTGCTGCGGAATGATGGAGGTCTTCAATGCAGAGTTAAACACATTCTACACCGTGGAGGGCGAGACTTCGCTGGACTTGTAGAGTCTGCACCAGCTGAGTGGTCTCCCTATTGACGGGGAGCCGTACGAGGAGGTGTGTCTCCCCGAGTTACTCAAGGACGAGACCGACGGGAACGACATCTATGCCCTGGGGTATTCTTATAGGTTCCTCATGAAGGCCTACCGAGAATTGTATCAATCATCCCACGGTGGGAAGCAGCCTCCGCGCGGGGACCGTATGAGGGTCCGACTGGGCCTGTGGCTGAAGTACTTTTTTGATGGGCCGAAGAAGTATGAAGCTTTCCATTGCGTCGGTGCCTCTGCGGTCTGGAAGAAGCGCGTCCAGAGCAAGGCTAAGATGACGCTCCCAACCTCAAAAGGGCATCAGAGTGGTGCTAGCCCGGCAGGGGTTGACCCGATGACCCACTGTGCCGCTTTCCTCACGTACTGGCTCTGCTCCTTTGCTCTGCCATACGGAGATGAGACCGTCATCCAGCCAGACGCCATTTACCCTGCTTACCAGATGGCATGGGGCATCAAGCTGTCACTCTGCCCAGCCGCGCTGTGTCTTATTTTCAAGACGTTTGGAGATGTCAGTGTACACCAGTTCCCGCGTCAGGCTCGCTTCATCGGCCCGCTGCACTTTTTCAACGCCTGGGTATGTTCTGTATTCCCACAGTACGCCCCGCGCGTCATACAATCCTGGGGCCTATTTTTGCAGATGTTGGAGTTCGCAAGTGCTGAGACGGGCTTGACAACGATGCATCTGTTCAGCATTCGGGGTAGGCTTACAACCGTCCCCCAGGACTCTCCCGGCAGCATTCACTTCTGGACGCTGGCTGCCCATTCCAGTCCTCTAGTCAACAGCAAAAGGGAATGCTGGGATGACCAAGTGGAGAAATATCCCCACCATATCAGCCAACAGACCGTAGTTCGCCCTCTGATAGAGCCGGAGCTCCGTGACTGGGCGTTGTCTATTCGCCCGAGTGTGCTGGTCTTCAGAAATGGGGATACATTGTTGCTGGAACCCTAATACCCTTTTCGCTTCGGGCGTAATTTTGGGTATGACCAGCATATCCCTACTCACAATGCACAGTTTCCTTTACTCGTGCGGAGTCTTCGGGGTAGCCCGGTTGCCGAGCATGCCCGGTCCTAGTGGGATTATTTTCACCGGGCCGACGAGTCCACATTTAGAGTGCCGGCGCCTGGCCGAATTCCATGGGTGACGGCGGACTACATCAAATGGTGGAACGCCAGGACGGGTTTTTATCGGTTTTGCAGAACCGATTGTTGGGACGGCGCCGAGCGGAAGTTTTTGAGCAAGCAACCGGCGCCCGTCTTAGATATTGATCCGGGGCATCTGCTCCGACTGATGAATGGCAAAGAGAAGGAGGTGGCAGCATACATGGCCGCCCGCAAGGAAGCCCGAGAGGCCAGACCGTCCCCGCAACCGAAGTTGCCAGCCATAGCCAAGGACGAGTTGAAGAAGAATATGACCCATTTGTGCAAGATTGGGTCAGACCGGCTGGATCACATCAATTATCCCTTCCCGATCGAAGAAGAAGGCACACCCGCTCGCACTTGGCGCCCAGAGACGGACCCGACATGCCCCAATCACACCTTCTTGAGGAGGGAAGAACGAAGGTCTGAAAATTACAAAGAAACTACATGGCTATATGTCCTCTTCCGGGCTCACGGGCTGAAAGTGGGCGACCCAACGGCTATCATTCTGGACACGCGCTTGAGCATCTCCTTCCATTATGCTGACGGATGGGGCATGGACCACTTCAGCCTCTATTGTCACCTGGCCTTCAAGCAGCACGCAGACCTGGCGCACCTCGCCGATCGTTGTGTGAAGATCGGAGACATCCTTTGGCTGGTGCGTGAGGCGGCTCGCCAGGACAAAAAATCGGCCCTGACCTACTGGCCGATAACCCTACGACTGTACACCGGCCCTCATGGTATGATGCTTCTTTTTTGTCTTCCGTAGCTGTAGCCCCTCATGATGCTGACTGCCAACTGATTCCTTTCTTTTCTTTCTTTTCTTTCATCAGACCATCCCGACAACAACCAGTTGGCGCAGTACCAGAACCTCGTCTGACTGGTACAAAAACCCACCCACTTTGAGGCGGCACCACCTGCCCCGACTACCACGCCTCTGCCAAAGCCGAGCAAGCGGCCCCGGGCGAAGTCACCAGTTAAGAAAGCCCTGGACGCTGCTAAGGAGGCCGAGCGGCAGAGGGCGAAGCGGAGAAAGACGGAAGCCACCTCCACCTCGACGGTCCCTTCAATTCCTCTTCCTCCATCCTTCGAGAAGTTCACCACTGCTCGGGCGGAGCCGGGCCGGCCTGCAGATTAGGCCTCCCCGGTCTTTGAGGTTCTTCAAGGTTTATTTCGATGCCAAGAGGGACGCTTCTTGTAACACTTGTATTTTTCTTTCAGCTGTCATCGAGAGGCCCACATCCGTATCTATCCCAGGCGTAGGTGAAGTCGTAACTTCTGAGGCCGTGGAGTCTGCCGAAGAGATCTCCTTCGCCCCAACTCCCGCTGTCGAAGTTGAAGGAGGTATATCACTCTCCTTATTGGTCACTTTGATTAATTTTCTCTATTCCTTGAAGCCTTACGGACCCGAGTGAGCCTAGATCCCGCTTCGCTTGGCAAGAGCTGATGTAGCAGTCCCTCAACTGGAGGTAATCCCCGCGAAATCCCGGTTCGAGCATACATATAAGAGAAAGGGGTGGCGGTCAGAGAAGTCGCAGCTGCCCGTCCAGCGCGATGACGCGCCGGCCCCGGATGCTGAGGCGGGGCATCCCTTGACAACGAAAGAGGTGCCCACTAGCACTAAATCTTCGTCAGGCGAAAAGGTAGATTACGGCTACTCATCTGAGGAAGTGCTTTCAACCGAAGATGCACCCGGGGAGCCCAGCTTTCAAGTTCCTGCCTGGAAAGCCCCGGTACTATCTGTTTCTCTTAGCCTGGTGAAGCAGGCGCCTGTAAGTGCGAACCTGTTTGTTCAGGTTTCTCTCTTGAGGCCGTTAACTAACCTCCTTAATATTGTTGTTCTTCGACTTCCAATAGGAACAGGCCCCGTCAAAAGATACAGAAATTCCTATCCCAGGCTTAGAAACTGCCAGGCAAGAGAAAACCACTGCGGACTTGGACAGGTTGGCGTCCATAGTCGAGGCCTTGCGTCAAGAAGAGGTCGCGGCAAGCTCGGGCGCCTCCACTCTAACGGTCGAGGTACTGCCCCGGGAGGAAGTGGTAGTGACTGTAAGTGCAAGCTTTCCTCTCTTCTCTTCCTTTCTCGTCTTTTCTTCTTTTACGTCTTCTCTCGGGGTTACTGATTCATTTGAGTCCGCATAGGATGACGCCTCCCAAGGAGTCGTGAAGACCCCTTTTCTGGCACCTGAGGCCCTGGAGGAAGGGGAAATAGCGCCAGAGACCGAGGTCCGAGAGCCAATAGTACCCGAAGCTGAGATTCGGGAAGAAGGGGAGGTGGTGCCAACGACCGAGACCCGCGAGGAGACGGTGCCTGAAGCCGATACCCGAGGAGAGACGATGTCGGAGAGCAGCATAGTACCGGCGGGCGAGGTAAGCATGGGGACCCATTCGGCTCCTTTGAGAATTCAGCGATTTACTTCACCTGGTAGGTGGCTAACCTTTCTTCACATGGTAAGATAATAACGACGCCCCGCGGAGTGCGCGCACCTCGGGCTCGTAAGGCCGTCCCCAGGTGGAGCTCATCCTTCCGCTTGCATGCGGTGAAAAGATTGAAGATGCTCTTGGGACCGGACACGGGATCCTTGGCGTCTCTTCTACGGATGGGAGCCATCCCGCAGCTCGTGATCCTACTCCCGCCGATCCAGAAGCCAGTCCTACCAGAGGAGGCCCGTCTCATGCGGAAGATACTAACAATCATTGCTACCCCCCCGGGAGAGTCCCTGGCAGAAGGGAGTGAAGTTCCTTCGGAAATAACATCAAGCCTGGCTGCGGTTGACACCCTTTTCCCGACCGAGGTCGCGGCTCTGGCGCTCCCGGCTTGCGAGGCGACACCGGGTCTGAGCAGTGCTGAAGGGATGGAAGCAGAAGCATATCCGCCTGTGGAGGTAGGGGTGTCATCTTCAGACGCGGGCCTTGCCCCTGTAGTAGGAATGGAGCAGCCCCTTGTCACACCGGCGTCGGGTGCTTCCATTGCAGTTTCACCCTCGTCACTCATGGTGATTAGCCAGGAACCGTCTTCTGAACCAGCAAGATCCAGCCGTCCAATGCTGACTCTCCCGTCTTCATCAGCGGCGGTGGACGCGGAGCTATGGGCAGCGATGGACAGCCGTGTCGTGTTCATGCTGCCCGACGTACCTTCAATAGGCCGTGGTGCATCAGACCTATCGGTTCGACAGACTTTGCTGACGCTGTGATCGATGATAGTCGCTGACCCTTCGCTTACGTACAAAGGGGTCCATACGGTGGTCATGCAGCTGACCGGGGCCTTGTAGATGGTGTGCTGTCCTCTGGAGGAATGGTCGCGATGGGTTATATTATTGTTGAAATACGTCAACCGCCTTGAGTTCCTCGAGACGCAGGTTCCCACTGAATTCACAGCCATTGGGGCCCAGAGGGATGAATATCTGCAGGCCTTGGAAGCCCGGCGGGATAACATGGACCAATGCCAGAGGGCTCTGGACGAGTGCCGCGCTGACATCCATGCCCTAGAGAATAGGATAGAAAAGCTCAGGGGCTGGCTTGCTAAGGCTGAGTCTGACCTTGTCGAGGCAGAGGTGGCCGAGGTTAAAGGGGCCGAGGAGCTAACCTTTGCTGAGGTTGAGGTAGCCTCCATGACGACGGAGATGGAGCGCCTCAACGCACAGGAGGGCCGCCTGCGCGAAATGGTGAACTTTCCCTGTGTTGAGATCCTCCCTCTAGAGTAAATCTTCCGGGGAATAGACTAGTCGTCGGCCTTCCTCCGATTATCCCTCTCTCTTCTTTTTTTGCATGTAGCATCGGGGTATGCCCCGAGGCCAATGTAATTTTCTTTCAAAAAGAATACAATACAATTATCCCACGTGCCTCTTGTATGTGTGTGGTGTTGGGAAATCTCTTCTCTTTTTTATCTTTTTTTGCTATGTGATGGAATGCGGGTTCGTACTAGTAGCTTATTCGGGGAAACCTGGTGGGGTTCGCGTAAGAGCATGGGAGAGTGCTCGCCCCTCCAGAGGGGGGACGAGGGAACCACTCCACCATGTCCGTCGAGTGATTTAACCAAATCATATTACCGGTATATTTGGCCTGAATAGGTTGATCCGACCTCGGAGGGGTGGTGAGAAGAGTTTGTTCATTCAATGACCTGAACTGGAGGTCTCGGTCAAAAGTAGGCTGTTCGTCGCCCGAAGGGACGGAGAGAAGAGTTTGTTCGTTCAATGACCTAGACGGGAAGTCTTGGTCAAAAGAGGGTTGTTTGTCAATACCGACAGGGTGTCGGGGGCAGATGTGATTTGTTTGTCTCTTGACGTATTCGTTGGTACGAGGTTGGTGCCAATGCGAGGAAGTAGGTTAATTCCCCAACCCCCGAACGAAAGGTTCGAGTGGGGTGTTCTTCGTCAGTGCCGACAGAATGTCAAGGGCTGACAGGGTTGATTTGTTTATTGAAATATTCATTGGTACGGGTTGGTGCCAATGCAAGGAGAAGGGTTGATTCCCCAATCCAGGACGAAAGGTTCGGGTGGGGTGTTCTTCGTCAGTGCCGACAGAATATCAAGGGCTGATAGGGTTGATTCGTTTATTGAAATATTCGTTGGTACGGGCTGGTGCCAACGCAAGGATAAGGGGTGATTCCCCAATCCCGGACGAAAGGCTCGGGTGGGGTGTTCTTCGTCAGTGTTGACAGAATATCAAGGGCTGACAAGGTTGATTCGTTTATTGAAATATTCGTTGGTACGGGCTGGTGCCAACGCAAGGAGAAGGGTTGATTCCCCAATCCCGGACGAACGGCTCGGGTGGGGTGTTCTTCGTCAGTGCCGACAGAATGTCAAGGGCTGACAGGGTTGATTTGTTTATTGAAATATTCATTGGTACGGGCTGGTGCCAACGCAAGGAGAAGGGTTGATTCCCCAATCTCGGATGAAAGGTTCGGGTGGGGTGTTCTTCGTCAGTGCCGACAGAATGTCAAGGGCTGACAGGGTTGATTCGTTTATTAAAACACCCCCGAGGATGAGAGTGATGGTTAATAAAGGAGAGCTGGTTCCTCCTCCTTCTTTCATTTTTTTCTTTTCTTTTCTTTTCCTTTTTTCCTTTTTTTCCTTTCTCTTTTCATTTCTTTTCTTTCTTTTCTTTCTTTTTCTTTCTTTTTCTTTTTTTTCTCTTTTATCTCTTTTCCTCCTTTCCTTCTTGTGTTGTTTTTTTTTGTTCTCTTTCATTGCCTCTCTTGTAATGCGTAGCAGGTAGTAGCCAAACCATTCAAGCAATTGAAAAGCAAATTCGCCCGCCGTGGGGCGGGGAAACATATTATTCATGGAATGGAGGAATTGGAGAGTGATACAACCTCAGATGCCTACCATTAAGGGGTGGAAATTGAACCTCCCCTCGATGGTCGACAATCACATATGCCCCGCCCTCATAGACCTTTTGGATTACATAGGGTCCAAGCCAATTCTCATTCAGCTTGCCCTTAGGATTGGAAGCCATGACTTCTCTTCTCTTCACCATGACGAGGTCACCCTTCTTGAATCCGCGTTCCTTGACGAGCTTGTCAAAGGCGCGAGCTATCCGGGCCTGGTAGACCTGGATATTCTGTTGGGCCTAGAGTCACTTTCCCTCCAAGCTGGAGAGCTCTTCAAGCCTTCGCTTGACATTTGTTTGATCTTCCTGGACCAACCCGTGTTGGATTACGACCCGAAGGGAGGGTATCTTCAGCATGATGGGGACGATCGCCTCTGAACCATATACCAGGGAAAAGGGTGAACAACCCGTCAGAGTTTTGTAAACAGTTCGATATGGCTATAGGGCCTCATACATTCTTTCTTCCCAATCCCTTTTGTTAGAATTAACAATTTTGGAGAGGAGAGTACAAAGAGTTTTATTGAAAGCTTCGGCCAAACCGTTGGCTTGCGGGTTGTAGGGGGTCGACGTCCTCCAGTCGATCTTGTACTTCTCTGCCAGCCTGTAGACTTTCTGGTTGCGAAAGTGGCTTCCATTATCTGAGATAATTCGGTGTGGAGTGCCAAACCAGAATATGATATTATGCCGGACAAATCTGGCGACGATCTCCCCAGTCACCTCTTTCAGAGCAACGGCTTTTGCCAAACGGGAGAAGTAATCAGTTGCCGCCAAAATGTACTTGCACCCGACGGATGAGGCGGGTAGTGGGCCCACAACGTCTATCCCCCATTGGGCGAAAGGCCAGCTGGGTAGTGTCGGATGCAGCGGCACGGGTGGCCTCCTGGGCACCGTGGCATGCTCCTGGCATTTCTGACAAGACTTGGTGTACTTGCAGTAGTCATCAAACATTATCGGCCAGTAGTAGCCAAGCTTCTTTATTTCAATTTTCATCTTCGGTCCCGCCTGGTGTGCGCCTGCTGTCCCGGCGTGGACTTCTTTCATGACTCTCCAAGCTTCTTCGGTAGATAGGCATCGAAGGAGCACCTTCCATTTGGCGTCTGCCATGATTCGTAACATGATCCCGTTCCGGACCTCGTAAGAGTCCTTTGTTCTGATCAGCCTGATCATCTCTTCTCTTTGTCTGGACAATTGCTAGTATTTAAACCATTGCATAAGGGGATCCCTCCAGTCAGGTAGGCCGACGGCTTCTGCTGCAGCGACCTCTAGTTCTTCTTCTTTTGGGTCTTCTATCATGCTAGGTACTTGGCACTGATTCACCACCTGGATGCTAAGAGATCCATCGGGCGGGACTGCCAGTGAACTTGCCAATTTTGCCAGTGCATCGGCTTGTGCATTTTCTCCCCTGGCAACATGGCCTATCTCAATGAGGTAGAATTGCTTCATGAGCTGCTTCGCCTTAGCATGGTAAGGGAGCAGCTCAGGTTTTCGGAAATCAAACTGCCCCTGGACTTGCTTGACGACTAGTAACGAATCGCCAAATACTTGCAGCATTTTAATCTCCATTTATAAAGCGACTTGGAGACCGATGATCAGAGCCTCATACTCTGCCTCATTATTTTTGCAGGGTTTATTGATAGAACAGGATGTGTGCAATACTTCTCCTCAGGGGATTTAAGGATGATGCCGGCCCCTGCCCGTACCATTGTGTGTCCGGACGGGGTTGTTTCTGTTCTTGAAGCCCCGTCAAAGTGGAGCTGCTAGGCGATCTGCTGGAACTGAACCGCCTCCAATATTTCATCTTCAGGTAACTCTGTGGCCAACGGGGAATCTTCAGGCACGGGATGTGCTGCAAAGAATTCAGCTAAGGCTTGACCCTTAACGGCCTCTGTGGCACGTAGGTGATATCAAATTCCATTAGCAGTACGGCCCACTTGCCGAGATGCCCCTTCAGGACTGGTTGGGAGAGAATGTGTTTAACTGGGTCGGCCTTGGAGATCAGGCTCACTTCATGAGAGAGCATGTAATGCCTCAGCTTCTTGACTGTGAAGACCAAGGCGAGACAGACCTTCTCAATCGGGGTGTATTTTGCTTCTGCCCCCACTAATCTTCGGCTAAGGTAATAGAGAGCTTGCTCTTTCCCCTCATCATTGTTCTGGACGAGCATTGCCCCGATTGAGCATTCGGTGGCAGCTATGTATAGAATAAGCGGCCTTCCCTTGACAGGTGCCCCCAGCACGGGCGGGGTCTTTAGGTAATCCTTCAACCGATCGAAGGCCTTCTGGCATTCTTGGTTCCAGTTAAAAGGTGCATTTTTCATCATCAATTTGTGGAATGGCTGACAGCGCCCTGACAAATTGGAGATAAACCTTCGGATGTAAGCCAACCGGCCTTGCAGGGATCTTAACTCTCCCAGATCCTTCGGAGGAGGTAACTCCTGAATGGCTCTTATTTTAAAAGGGTCGATCTCGATCCCTCTATATCAGACAATGAAGCCGAGGAACTTCCCACTGGAGACGCCGAAGGCACACTTTATCGGGTTCATTTTCAGCTCGTATTGCCGGAGTCTTTCAAAGATGACTCTGAGGTCCTTCAGGTGATCTTCTCTTTTCTTCGACTTGACGACCAAATCATCAATGTAGCATTCGACTTTGTTGTATAGCAGCTCGTCGAATATTTTGGTCATCGCCCGCTGGTAAGTAGCGCCAGCGTTCTTGAGGCCGAAGGGCATTCTTTTGTAATGGAATATCCCTTTGGGTGACCGGAAGGCCGTATGAATTCGGTCGTGCTCAGCTATCCAGATTTGGTTATAGCCGGACGATCCGTCCATGAAGGACAAGGCCTCGTGGCCAGTAGTTGCATCAATCATGACTTCAGTGATGGGCACCGAGAAATCATCTTTTGGGCAGGCTTTATTCAGGTCGCGGAAGTCCACGCAAATCCTGATCTGTCCATTCTTCTTCTTCACCGGCACAATGTTGGCCAACCAAGTGGTATACTGGTTTTCAGCTACAAAATCGACATCTATGAGCTTGTCGACTTCTTTGCAAATTTGGTTTATCAACTCCGGCCTCATGCGCCGGGGAGACTGCTTCACCGGTTCCACCTTGGGATCGATGGCCAGAATATGTTGGGTCACATCGGGACTTAGGCCGGGCATCTCCTTGTAATTCCAGGCAAAACAGTCCCAGAATTCTTGCAGCAGCTTGATATATTGCTCCCTCTCCTGTGGAGGAAGGAGGGCACTTAGAAAGGTCAGCCTGGGGTCGCTTTCCGTGCCCAGATTAATTTCAATAAGTTCATCTACCGTGGCCTGGCCGCCATCTTCAATTTCCGGTGGTGCCAGCAATAGGTCGACAAAATCCTGATCTTCGCCATCTTCTGCTTCAAGGACACCATAGGTGTCACCCTGCTCAGCCTCGTCGGGCAATGAGGCTTTGCTGGTATCCCCCGCCTCTGGGCTCGCGGGCCGTGGCTTCGAGGGGTCCTCTTGTGCGGAGAAATAAAGGACTTCTCCGGGGCCTTCTTGGTAATTATCATAGACGGCTCTAGCAGGGGCCGAAGTGATGGATTGCCACACCGGGGGCTGGTTCTCTGTCGGTGGCCGAGGTTGCCCATTCTCAGCTGCATCTTCAAAAATATGGTGCTGGACTGACACCATGTGGACACCCTTTTCGTGGCTGCATGTCACATGGGGGCGTGGTGGAGCCACCACATAATCTCCCATTCTGAGCTCATCTGTCTCAATCAGATCTTGAGCAATATCCTTGAAGACGTAGCAGTCTTCGATAGAGTGGCCCAGTATTTGGTGATAAGGGCAGAACAAGGGGTCACCGCTTTTGCGAGCATCTTGCGGCCTCTTAGACCTTGGGAGGGAGACCTTGCCGTAGTAGCAAGCCCACTCAAAAATTCCCCGGGTTTTACTCTTCGGGAAAGAGTATGGTCTCTGCATCCTCTCCTGCAGCATAGGCCAGTCGTCTGACCGAGGAAGTAGCTACATCCTTAGCCTCCCTTTTCAGGTGCGCGGGGGCACGCGGGACGGTGCTCAGGGACTGGTGCGTGCCAATGTTCTGTTGGCGGAAGATGCCCCCGATGAGGTCGGACACGAGTGCAGTCACTTCGGCCAAGCGAGCCTTCAGCATCTCAATTTCCCGCTGTTGCTGATAGCATAGGGCAAACAGGGCAGAGTCGCACCGAGGGAGGCCCGGGGTCCGGCTTGCTTCTCCGTCTTTTGCATCAGTATCAGACGAAGGCAATGGCGGCCCTTTGCTGTAGTCATTCGGGGCTGGTCCCTCAGAGGAGGACGGGGCCTTCCCCTTGTTCCTGCAGGGGGTGGATTCCATAGGAATACCTCTTCATCCTGCTCTTCGTTGGCTGAAGGCTTAAGGTGCTGGCGACCTTCGACCTCTTGTGGGCCTACGGCGCCTGTGAGGCTGCTAGCCATTCGGAGCCGAGACTGATATCATGTCGGCTTCGTAGGAGTCTTCTAATGAAAAGCCCAATCCTGGATGTCGGGTGATTTGAAGCAATCTCCGGTCCAGGTTTGGTGGATTCCACATTTTTTGAACATGTCCTTCCGACTGGAGAGCTGGTAAAAGGGGATCCTTTATTTTCTGGTCATCCTGGCTACACGGCCGGTTATGTCAGATAGTCCCATGATCAGAACGAATGGGTCATGCAATTCGTCGGGGAGTTTACAATCATCGTCCCCTCTGACCGGGTGCTCATTAGCCACGTAGAAGGTAGTAGGCCGTCCTCCGGGGTTAGGCACCTCAAAGGTCCTTAATGGTTCAACCACTTGGCAGTCAGCTTCTGCGAGAGGCTTGATGATCCGAGGCGGGACCCTAATGTCCTCCAGCAAGTCTTCGAGGTATGGCGTCCATGGTGCAGGGTAGATGGAAAGGGGAGTGGCTTTGAATGCTCCTTCTGCCTCAGAAACAAATGACACCTGACGGGGAGCCACATAGCCTGGCGATGGTGGAGGGAACCAGTTGTCGGGCTCCGCCTTCTTCTTTCCCTTGTCCAGGGTGACTTGGGGAGCTTACTTCAGCTTCTCTAGATACAAATTGGCGTCTGAGAGATGACATTCGAACACCTCAAAAGGGTGGAGGTCAGCAAAGATTCTCTCCTCCTTCCCGTTGCTGGGATACTTGATGCATTGATGCAGAGTAGACGGCACTACCCTGTTTTGGTGCAGCCAAGGTCGGTCGAGCAATGCCTTGTAGGAGGTGCTGGAGTTGATCACATGAAACTGGACCTTGGTAGTGAAGTCATTGAGGGAAAGGTTAAACTCTGCAATCCCCATGGGGACTTCACACTTCTAGTTGAAACCAGCAATCTTAACATTCTTGACCTCAATCAAGTGTACGTCAAAGTAATGTTTATGGTACACTCGATAGGGGAGTATGTTCACTGCTGCCCCCGGGTCGATCAATACTCTGTTGATGGGATGCCCATTCAATTGCCCCTTCATGTAGAGTGGCCTGTTGTGACTGCAAGTAGGTAGAAGCATATCCTCTTCTATGAAGGCCACGGCCACTTCGAGTGACATCTCTACAAGGCAAGCCTCCACATATGCTGGTGTCAGGAGCACCGCGATGACGGTTTGCCGTGTCTCTTCATCTAGAGATAGAATCTCCCAGACGGTGAACCTGGCTGGGATCTTCTTCAGGTGCTTGACTATTCTGTTGCTAGTTCGGACCTCGAGCAACTTCATCTCTTCGATTCTACTACGCCTGCCCCCAGTCTGGGCCTGGGGAGCCGGTTCTGCGGGTGCTTCCTCCACCGGGTCATGTATCACCTGAGCTTGCGGAGCCTGTTCGGTCACTTCCTTTTCTTGCATGAACTCGGCAAGGTTCGGGATGTTGTCAGGTTCTTCCCTTGACCGAGAAGGAATCACTACCAGCGGGGCCGAGAGGCTACTTGCTTCTTTGATCTGCCGAGACTCGCGGGGGCATGACTGCCTTCCCCCTGAGTCGTGAGAAACTCAATAAATGAAGGGGTACTCTGGCCGACCGGCTCTCCGGGGTAGAGACCGAGGGAGGAGGAATCTCCATGCCTTGGACCCTAGGCTCAGGGATGTGATACGGTTGTTCTCCCCTGAGCAGGATGTTGTGGTTGGCCTGAGGAGGGCGTCCCCACTTCCTTCCTGACCTGGTGGCATGCTGGGAGGTGGATGCTTCAGCCTGATTCACTTCTGACGGCTCACGGGCGACTCTTGCTCTTCTTCTCCCAGGGAGAGGGCGGTGTCAAATAATGCTGAGAGGGTGTTGCAAGAAAGACAACCCCGCTCTTCTTCTAGTTTCTGGGCCTTCTCTTCTTCTTTTTCTTCTTCTCTTCAGTGGCTGGCAACTGCCTTGGGGAGGCTCACCCCACAAGAGAGGTTCTTCCTTCGCCTCGGCTTCTGCCTCTGAGCTAGTTCAAGTGACTCGAACTCCTTCCAAGGGACATACTCCTTTAACTCCACAGGCTGGATCTCGGGCTGTTCATAATCTTCAAGCCCATCAATAATGGCCTGGAGTCTTTCCACAGCAGGACTGGTCTCTTTGTGCACCCGCATCGGGATGTGCTCTTTCTTGTTGTGAGTGGGGCGCCTCATGACTAGCCGGGGGGCTGTGTCATGCCAAACAGGTGTCACTGGTGGCGGTGCTGGTCGGGTGTGACACCCCTTATGTGAACCTCCGGTGTGGGCCTGGAGCTTACCTTCTTCTTCTATTCCTCGCTGGAACAGTCTGCCAACCTCCTTGGTCTTGAGCTGGCGCCATGATAAAGGCTTCATAGTGGCACTTGTACTGGCCTCCGCCCATTCTTCAGGCAGCTGCTGGTATAAAGATACCATGTTAACACTGGTACCGAGGCTCGGCATCTCGTGTGGATGCGGAGGATCTATCTTGTGCTCCCCCATGTCCAGTTCTCCCCTCTTGATCAAGGACTCAATGACATCCTTGAAGATGTAGCACTCCTCGATAGTGTGCCCCAGCATCTGGTGGTACGGGCAGAAATGAGGATCATCCTTTTTCTTTATGTCACCAGGCCTCTTCGGTTCCGGCAATGTGATTTTATTGTATCTGGTGGCCCATTCAAATAGGATCGAGACTTATCTCGAGGAAAAGAATACAACTTATTCCTCATCTTCTCCCGCAGGAAGGACCTTCCCGCCGTTCAGTAGATCTGGGTGGAGGAGGATTGGACGTCTCCTTGGCTTTCTCATTCTGTTTCTCAAAAGCTTCAAAGTCCAATGTGTGGACTTCCGGCGGTATCGGTCTCTTCTCGGCCTGTCTGGCCCTCTGGCTCGATGCAGTTGGAGTAGAGGAGTATCGAGCAAGGAATGCTTCGATCTCCGCTACTATGTTGTTTAGACGGTCAAATGATCGCACCTCGGCGCCAATCATCCTTTCAAGGATTTCCTTTTTCAGGTTCTGTTTACAAATTTGCACTGCGTCCTCCTGATGCGGGGGACGTCTGCATCTCATGCTGAGATTCCTCCACCTCTTTATGTAGTCGAGAGCCGACTCATCATTTCTTTGTCTCGTGGCGTAGAGTTCTACCATGGTTACCTCCCACTCAGCTATGTAGAACCTTTCTTTGAATTTCTTCTGCATGTCGGGCCAGTCTGCAATGGATCCGGCGGGCAAGCTCGAATACCACTCAAAAGCAAGCCCGGTAAGTGTTGAGCCAAAGAATTTGAGGAGGTAAGCTTCATTTGTAGCTAGGTCCCCCATAACATTCACATAGTAAGTAATGTGCTCTCTGGGAGACCCTTGCCCATTAAACTTCTCAAATTTTGGCGGCTTGGTGATGCCGGCCGGAGCCTCCTGGCAGCATAGTGTGCCGGATAAGGTACTCGATACACATCGAAGGGCGTGTGATCACCATCGCTCCTCTCCGCCAGCTTCATGTCTATCATCTGTTCAAGCATCAGTCTGTTCATCGTCGCCGGGTCAACCGGGTTCGGGTAGAAATGAGCAGTTGCGCCAGCGGCGTTGTTAACACTGTCGCCTGAGGTGCAATGGTGGATCCCTGGAATGGAAGGTTCTGCGGCGGGGCCGGAGTTGTATGCTGTGGCTGTGCAGGGGTGTGCCCCCGTGTAGGTAGGCATCGGGGGAGACACCGTCGCCTGCGGAGAAGCTTCGAGGCCTGAGCGTTGCCTCCAGGGGTCTCTGGTAATGCTTCAGTCTGCCCGGATGTCGAGGGCTGAGCAGCTCTGTCAGTCAACTGCTTCCTTAACAACTCGATCTCCTCTGATATTGCTGCATCATAAGTAATACAGCGGGGTCACTCATGGAGAGGCTAGGGGTGCCCCCTCTTTCTTCAGCCGGCGTCTCCTCGGACGACGTGGACGGTCCTCCCGTGGTGCCTTCAGTAATGACATTGGTAGCCAGGGCCATTGACGATTCCCCATAGTCAGTTTCTTCAGTGTGAGCTTGTGTCTTCTCAGTTGCTGCTTTCCCTCTTCTGGTGAGAGGTCCTGGCCTTGCTACAAGTCTGGCCATTTCTTCAGGCTCGGTCGGTAAGGCCCCGTACCGGCCAAAGACTCCTGCCATGTTGCAAGTATAGACCCTTAGGTCTCTGCCTCTTCTTGCCGCTCTTCTCGATGTCCTACCCGGGAAGACCAATCTGTCAAAGACCGACCCCCGTGGCCTCACTTCCTCCCTCAGCGGGGACTAGTAACGCTCCTCAGAGCAGTTCCTTGACTCGGCACTAGGCACGGGTCGGGCTTCTTCTTCTTCAAATGCAGAGGCTACTACCCCCAGCAGTCTCTGGCGACCTAGGGGGGTGCTCCCCGGGCCCCGCAAGTAGTTTCTCATGGCCTGCTCCACTCCTTCCCAGTCTTGATCAGGGGGAGAAGCCGGTGATGTTGCCCTATTGAAAGCAACGGGCACGTGGGTTGCAGGCTCCGCACGGGTAGCCTGATAGTGACGTCGGTGGTGTCGACGAGGGTGTTCTCGGTGGGGCTAGTGTGGTCGAAGCCGACTGGTAGATGGGGGCCGATGTCTTGACCCGGTCTGCTTGTTGAGCCCTTGCCGAGCAAAAGGTGCTGGGACCTGCTTGGGTTAGTGAAGTAACCTGGGTTGCCTTGGGAACCCATGCCTACTTGCCCTGGGTCGGCCTAGAGGCCGGTTGGTGGTGTGGTGCTATGGCCGGAGCTGCGGGCGTCATCCTGCCCTTCATCTTCTCCAGTGGCTGAAAGAGTTGCGCACTGGTACGGCGGGGACAACGCGCTCCGGGATCATCTCGAGCGTGGTTCGGTGAGGTGCACTCGGACGGTCCCGATAACAGCAGACTTGCCGGTGCTGGAGAACCGGCCTCGGGGTGATGCAGTGGCGTGGCTCCTCCAGAGCCTCCTCTGGTAAGAGGCCGAGCCCTGTCAGGACGGGCCGACAGTTTGGTGCACATGGTGCACGTTGCAGCTCAGCGTCCTTGCGGGGATGGTCTTGGGAGATTCGGCCACTGGTTGGTCGGCAGCAGCTTTGGTGGCCCCCTGGATGGGGGCGTTGCTTTTGATCCCGTCAGACGCCTCCACGTCCAGCATGTTCGCGAAGGCCACTCCCAAAAAGTTGGGGAAGCCAACCGAGGGAGGGAAGCTCCCGAAGGTGAGGGGGACGGCCAGGTGGCCGTTCCGAACATGGCTTTCGATGGGCTGCTGGCCGAAAGCGAGGGCCATCCTGACGTCCGGAATGCAACCTGCATTTGCATATCACAGGATTAGTATTACAAGAAGGGGGCTGTGGAGCCCTTAGTTCCGGCAAAGAGATGAAGGGTGATCCCAATCCCACCGGGCGTGCCAGACTTGTGGACGCACTAATATTCACTTATTATGTTGCTCGTTTATTTAAGTGCGTGGGCGTGCCAGTCACAAAGTGACGATTTATTCGGGCCCCGAGGAGCCACGGGTGCGCTCGATCTGACTCGGTCAGGCGATTGTGTGGTTCGGGTCAGGGCTGAGACCCATTGTGCCATAAAGGACACAACGTCATTTACATCCCCTCGAAGAGGGGAATACCCTTGATTAATTGCCGGAAATAAGGGCTCCACGGCCGAAAGAAATACTAATTAATGTGGGGAGGAAACAACCGTCGGGCTATGCGGTGAGCCCGAGGTGAGGGCATGAATACTCAGATTATGTCGGTCACTGATGGACCATTCCATGTTTGGATAAAAGTCCATACAGAAGACAAGACGGTAACGGAGACGAATCCATGCAAATGTCTGCCGGGGGATGGCAATTTTAATACAAAGTGGGGGGGGCTCAGGTCCCGGCGAGAAAGGGGACCTTAGTGAGATATTGGCCTGGGACAAGGCCGGGCAGTGACCATGACGGGAGGAGTAACTCCCGAGGCTGAAGCCCAGTCTGCGAGGGCATCATTAATATTCTCGGGTCCAGAATCCGAGGAGGAGAGACGATAGCCATACCATTATTTTTGTAATTTGCTTCGAATAATATTCACCGTTATCATTCATTTACTAGCATTACCCCTTTTGCTGACTATCTTTTATCGTTCACAGACCATGAGCTCTTTTCCTATTTATCACTGCATTTTTTATTATTATTACTCCCCCTTTTGTTGTTTTTTCTCTTTTGCTTATTATCTTGATTGGAACCCCACCTTTTTTCTTGTTATCATCATTGCATAAATTCTCTCCCTTTTCATCATTATTATTACTAGATTCTTCCTCTTTTGATTGGAGGTATGGTGGCGCTGGAGGCTGAGGGGTGCACCGCTGAAGGCTGGGGAGTGTCGCTGGAGGGTTGAAGGGTGTACCGCTGGAGAGTTAAAGGGTATACTGCTGGAGGGCCGGGGAGTGTACCGCTAGAAGGTGGATAAGCCAAGGTGTACCGCTGGAGGGTTGAGGGGTGTACCGCCAAGGAGTGTGCCGAACTAAGGGCAAAAGGGTGAGGTCAATGCAGGCTAGGGTGAGGGTCTGAGCAAACCTGGTACCGGATTGGAGTGTATGTCAATGCCACTAAGGTGTACCGGGAGAGCTTGATCGAGGGTGCACCGGGTAAGTGTATGCGAAGGCTGTGCCGGAGAGAGGAAGAGAGGAGTAGTGTGCTGTTGAAGGAGACACTAAGGAGTGTGCCGGCCAGGGGTTGGATGAAGGATCAAAGTGAACAAGGCAGAATCCAAAGGATGGAGCAGAGTTTGAGAGAAGGTCCTTTGTCCAAGCAATTCTGACGGAGAGTCCCAGATGGCCAAGCTTTTAATTTTCTTGTCATGTGATTGAGTCCCAAGCCTGTGTTCAGCAGTTCAATTCCCTGAGTCTTGTTCAGTCCAATCCTTTGAGCCTTGCATAGTTCCTCGATCTTGATTATAATGTTTTATTGTTGCTTAGTTTGTTTGTTTGTTGCTTCCTTTTATCTTTTAACTTGTTGTTATTTCTAACAAAAATTTGACAGCATCTCCCCTTGACCCGGATGGTAAGGGAGCAAAAAAGGAACATGCCCACAGGGAGTGACATGAACCAACAACTGAGGTGTGTGCCTAGGCAGCCACCTTTGGGGAAACTTCAGAAAACTCAGAGAAAACGCCGAACAGGAAACCAGTAGACTGACACAAGCTATGAGTGCACCAGAGAAGTGATAGCCAAGGTGTGCCGGGCTGGCAATCTAGGGGTGTACCGGGCAAACCATGGTCAGGGTGTGCCGGTGAGGGCATGGCCAGGGAATGTACCGGCCAAGGAGAGGTCAAGGGGAGTGTGCCGGCCAAGGGAGGCACCAAGGAGTGTGCCGGCCAGGAAGCCAAGGGAGTGTGCCGGCCAAGGCACACGGGGTGTGCCGCTGGGCAAGCAAAAGGGAAGAGTGTGCCGTGGGCAGACAAAAGGAAATGTGTCGTTGGAAGGCTTGAGTAGTAAGATGACTGGGGGGCTTGTGATGTACGTACGCCACTGACTCTGAAGGAGGGGCAAAGGAGCATCCTGGCCAGTGGATGAATCCCAACTGTTGGGTAGGGGTAATAAGTGCTAACAAACTCGTGGATAGAGGAAGTGTAGTAGTGCTTATGCTATGGAGAGCCATCGAAAAGGAGGGGAGCCAGCCTTGAGCCGACAAACCAAGAACACTGCACGTTGAGCCAAACTAACTGAGGGAACGAGGGGCGATTGGGATAAAGCTAGAAGACCAGAGGAAGAATGCAAACTACAGACTAACGATGAGGAGAAGACAACAAGCGCAGCAAAAGATAAAGCCCAAGGGCACTTTTTATTCATGAGAAGAACTCCAAAATGGCAAAGGCCATAACCCGAAGGTCAACTACAATACACTGCAGAGCAGAAAAATGGTGGGAAGAGAAGAGAAACTGAGAAAAGAAACGAAAAGGGGAAATGGCGTTGGGAGAGTTGGAACGAGGGTGCCTCCCTTCACCCCATTCCTTCTCTCCCCTCTACAGGTCGCTCACTCTCCCTTAATCTCTCCACTATCTTCTACCTTCTTGTTCTTTTCTTCTTTTCCTTCGTCTGCTGCTCTCTTCGTGTGGGTGGTATCACCTCTCTTTCTCGCATCCCTTTTTTTTTCTCCGTGAGAGGCTTTTTATATGTGGGCCGTTGGAGGGGGCAGATGTCATGATGGCACTGCCATCCGAGGTTGACTTTGGTCTCCTCACTGTCAGGTGAGGAACCCCCTTGTCCAACAAGAGGCGACACCAAGGTAGGCGCTAGCTGGCATTGAAGTGGCCTAGCTGCGCGCCAAGGGGTCTGCCTACTGACGTTGTGTCTTCAGCGGGTTGTGCCGTCCGGGAGGTTAACGCTGTGCCGCTGGACGGCGCCAAGACGTTGGGCCGTTGGAGGGCTAGAACGATTGTGCCACTGGACGGCTCGTTTGTGGTTGTGCCGCTGGAGGGCATGATGACAGTGCCTCTGACTGGGCACGACTATTGTGCCGTTGGACGGGCAATTGAGGCGTGTATGCCGTTGCAGGGGCCTTCCAAGGGGTGTGCCGGTGGAGGGCACAGAGTTTGCCATTGGGAGCACCACCAATGGAGTGTGCCGCTGGGGCTCTCAGGGTAGGTGTGCCACTTGGAGGCCCTTTGAGGGCGTGCCGCTGGAGGCACTCGGCAATGTGCCGTTGGAGGACAACGATCAGTGTGTCGTGGAAGACAGCAGCGTGTGTGCTGTTGAAAGGGCATGATCTTTTGCTTTAGGGACTTGCAGTTGTGTACTCTCTGGGATCTTTCTTCACCGTTAAGGACTCGAGGATGGGTCCATAGCAGTGCATAGGTTCATGAGGGGTTTCATGTGTTTTCTTTGTCATTTAATGCGCCCGTGCAAATGTGAGGATTTGCCGGGCGGTAATGATCCCCCGGAGCCCTGGATGGCCAGTCTCCCCGGGTCTTCTTTCTTTGGTTTTGCCATTAATGCGGGGCTCAGCGGGACATACGGGCGTACAATTTTACAGTCCACATGTGGCTTCTCCACTTCCAAGAGGGAGTAATAATCTTCTCCTCTTAAGGGGACAGGCGTACACTCACCTCCAAAATATGAAGGGTGGCTTTTTCAGCTTCCAAGGAGTAATAGTCTTCTCCTCTTAAGGAGACAGACGTACACTCACCTCCAAAATACAAAGGGTGGCCTTTTAGCTTCCAAGAGGGAGTAATAATCTCCTCCTCTTCAGGAGATAGATGTACGCTCACCTCCAAAATACAAAAGGTGGCTTGGAGCTATTGTCATGCCGGGGACATCATCCTACATATGCAGGGGGGCTGCCTTGCGCACAAGGAAAGGCAGCAAGCGACGAGAGGGTTCACGATGGCTTTACCAAAAGTTCTCTCTCATCGGGCCTCGTATGATTCCTCCCAAGCGTCGAGCACACTCGACGCTCGGGAGTGGGGGGCTTGTGAGGAGGGTAAAATTCGCCAGGCCCAACACGGCCCAATATTGCCAGATCCAGTAAAGCCCACTTCGACAGAGCCTGCAAAGGACCGCGAGCCCACATGTGAAATTACTGCGCATACAGGACCCAGACGCCGCATTTCTCTCCAACAGATGAGCGTCGCCACTGTCATCATAGGGCTTTCCCCCGCATGGACTGGGTCACACCCTCCCTGCCGAGATTCTTGCCACGAAGCCTCCATTCCAGGAATGAGCAAGCGCATAATGGGCAACCCCCACGATCAAGGAAACGTCACTCCGCAATCTACGTCATTTTCCAACCGAGGAACAGCCTGCACCACCAAGGCCTATATAAATAGGACCTCACTGGATCCAAAAGAGGTGGAGACGAATGGAGGCACCCCAATAGGCTAGTCTTGCAAAGACACAGAAGGAGAGAGAGAGCCATCTTTGTGCTACCAGAGCTCTACGCCAAGGAGGAAGGAGGAAAGACTGCGGCACAACTACGGAGATAGAGATGCATAGAGAGAGCAAGGAGCCTGCTTATGCCAACAGAGCCCCACTCCACGGAGGACAGAAGTGCTCTCCAAGGCCACATAGCACTCTCCCAGAAGTGCTCTCTAGGCCTCCAAATGCTCTCCAAGGCCACATAGCACTCTCCCAGAAGTGCTCTCTAGGCCTCCAAATGCTCTCCAAGGCCACCTAACACTCTCCCAGAAGTGCTCCCGAGGCCTCCAAGTGCTCTCCAAGGCCACCAAGCACTCTCCAGAAGTGCTCTCCAGGCCTACAAGTGCTCTCCAAGCAGGCCGAGCACTCTCCTTAGAAGTGCTCTCCAGGCCTACAAGTGCTCTCCAAGCTGTCGAGCACTCTCCTAGAAGGGTTCTCTCTAGGCGTACGAGTGCTCTCAAGCAGGGCCGAGCACTCTCCTAGAAGGTGCTCTCCAGGCCTACAAAGTGCTCTCCAAGGCAGCAGCCGAGCACTACTCCTAGAAGTGCTCTCGCATGCTTATCAAGTGCTCTCCAAGGCAAGCCAAGCACCGCTCCTTCAAGTGCTCTCCATGGCCCTAGCACTTGCTCTCTCCAGAGGCTGCCATGCTTACAGTGCTCTCCAGGCCACCAGCTCTCTCAGGCTACAAGTGCTCTCAAGGGGCCGTAGCACTCCTAGAAGTGCTCTCCAGGCCTACAAGTGCTCTCCAAGCAGGCGAGCACTCTCCTAGAAGTGGCTCTTCAGGCCTACAAGTGATCTCCAAGCAGGCAGACACTCTCCTAGAAGTGCTCTCCAGGCGTACAAGTGCTCTCCAAGCAGGCCGAGCACTCTCTTAGAAGTGGCTCTCCAGGCCTACAAGTGCTCTCCCAGCAGACCGAGCACTCTCCTAGAAGTGCTCTCCAAACCTCCAAATGCTCTCCAAGTCTGCCGAGCACTCTCCTCAGAAGTGCTCTCCAAGACTACAAGTGCTCTTCAGGCCTACCAAGCACTCCCCCAGAAGTGCTCTCCAAGTCTCCAAATGCTATTCGGGCCTACCAAGCACCCTCCAAGCATCCTCTCGAGGACAACCCCCCTATAAAAGGGACATCGACAGAGGACATGACTACACGGTAGATTATTCTACTAGACTCCACGCTACTGCGCAAGAGGATACTCCTGCCCAGAGCTTCTTACTGAGAAGAGAGCAGCCCCGACTAGCAACGACAGCGAGAGGGTCATCTACGTCCAGAGGGCTTCTTCCTCCTGAGCGGCCTTACCACCCAGCGAGCACTCTCCGAGAGCCCACTAGGACTGGCGAGCACACGTACAGAGGACCTACACGCCTCCTGGATCAACTACTGCTATTTCTCTCTTATTAAATCTTTTTTATTAATATTGATTCTTATAAAGAATATTTATCCTGGACATAAACCCAATTACTAGATGTCCCTTCTGGTGCGAGAAGTGATGATGTGCACAATTAGCTCAAGGAATTTCAAGAGAGAAGTTCCATGCAAAGGCCCTGTGATAAATACCAAATGTACATGATGCCATGTGATAATAGCTTCTGAGAATTAGGAGAGAGTAGAAAGGGTTGTACTCAGATCAGACTCTACTTAACTCCCCCTGACATCATGATGCATCGACTTTGATATGCAAAAAGCAGACCTTGCACCGACCTTAACATGCAGGACGTAGACAATGCACCGACTATGTATGCGAATGATGTGAAGATGCATCGACTATGACATGTGAAGACACGAGGTGCACGACTTTCATGTGGCTTAGACACAAGGTGCACCGACCTTGTATGCAGAAACTCACATTATGCATCGACTATGTGCAAAATTGTATTGACAGAACTCGGTGCAGAACATGCATTGACTTAAATGCTCACACAATGCATCGACTATATGCGAGATATGCAACGACTTATACTCTGTGCAAGAATATGCATCGACTTCAAAACTCAACAGTGCAAGGCATGCATATTACATTTCAACTGTGCAAAGCAATTATTCAGACATCAGAACTGTTTATTCAAAATTCAGAAACAGGTTGACACAGAATTATTTCAAGCTATTCAAGTCAAGTCAAGAATGAAATCAAGAATCATCTTCATGCTGAAATTTACATAGCCCCAATTCTCTTCTTAGATATTTAAATCTTTCATTTCCAAGAGGCTTAGTAAAAATATCAGCAATCTATTTTTCAGTTTCAACAAAATGTAATTCAATTTCATTCTTGCTTACTGCATCTCTAAGAAAATGGTGTTTGATTTCAATGTGCTTAGTCCTAGAGTGATGAACAGGATTTTTGGTTAGGCAAATAGCACTAGTATTATCACATAAAATTGGAATACATCCCAAATTTATCTGATAATCTGAAAGTTGGTGCTTGATCCATAGTACCTGAGCTGTACAGTTCCCTGCAGCGACATATTCTGTCTCTACAGTGACAAGGTAACTGTGTGTTGCTTCTTGGAAGCCCAAGATACTAGGCAACCACCTAGAAATTGACAGTAGCCACTAGTGCTTTTCCTATCTACCCGACACCCAGCATAGTCTGCATCAGTGTATGCTAGAAGCTCTAGCTCACACTTAGCAGGGTACCAAAGCCCAAGCTCTTGGGTGCCTGATAGATACCTAAAAATCCTTTTCACTGCACTAAAGTGAGACTCCTTAGGACTAGCCTGAAATCTAGCACATAAACACACTGCAAACTGTATATCAGGCCTAGATGCAGTAAGGTAAAGAAGGGATCCGATCATACCTCTATACAGCTTGTTATCAACTGTTTTACCTTTGGAGTCTTCATGAAGACTTGTTGAAGTACCCATTGGTGATGCAATTTCCTTGAGGTTTTCGAATTTGAACTTCTTCAGCAGGTCCCTTATGTACTTAGACTGGGTGATGAATGTTCCATCTTTGGTTTGTGTCACCTGCAGTCCAAGAAATAATTTTAGCTCACCCATTGAGCTCATCTCAAATTCTTGTGTCATCAAATCAGAAAATTCCTTACACATCTTCGGGTTAGTTGAACCGAAAACAATATTATCCACATATATTTGAACTATGAGAATGTCTGGATGACATACCTTGGTAAACATCGTTTGGTCAATCTCACCTCTTGAGAATTTCTTTTCAGTAAGGAATTTGCTAAGCCTGTCATACCAAGCTCTAGGAGCTTGCTTCAAACCATAGAGAGCTTTATTCAATTTATAAACATGACTAGGGAAATCTAAACATTCAAAACCAGGAGGTTATCTTAAAAAGACATCCTCTTTTATTTCCCCATTTAAGAAGGCAGATTTCACATCCATCTACGGGAGAGTTATTCTTAGTGAGCATGCATAAGCAAGTAAAATCCTAATTACCTGTAACCTAGCTACAGGGGCAAAAGACTCTTCGAAGTCAATTCCAAATTCTTGATTGTACCCCTGAGCTACAAGTCTGGCTTTATTCTTAACCACATTTCCCTGCTCATCAGTTTTATTTCTAAAAACCCATTTAGTCCCAATGACAGTCCCATGATCAGGAGGTGGGACTAGGTGCCACACTTGTTCCTGTCAAACTGATTCAGCTCCTCGTGCATGGCATTGATCCAATGCACATCATTTAGGGCACTGTCAATGGTCTTGGGTTCTACATGAGAAACTAATGCAAAGGCATTCAATTCATTTTGAGCTCGAAAGTAACCTCTGGTCCTAGGGGGTTCATGCAAGTTACCAATGACATTATCTACAGGATGGTCTCTAAGAAATCTAACATTGATAACTTGGTTACCTTGACCTTCATTTACCTCCCCCTGAACAGCAGGCTCCTCTGCATTGTTATCTTCAGGTTCATCTTCCTGATCTGATTGGTCTGCAGACTTTCCTTCCTTCAGAATTTCTCCATCATCTTCTTTCCTGCACAGACCATTATCAGATTTAGTCAGGGTTTCATCGAAGACTACATGTGGAGACTCTTCAACAGTTTTGGAATTTAGATTGTACACCCTATATGCTCTAGTAGTTTCAGAATATCCTAAGAAAATTCCTGAATCACTTTTAGGTTCAAACTTATCAAGGTCTCTTTTATCATTGACATGAATAAAACACCTACAGCCAAAGACCTTGAAGTAAGCAAGTGAAGGTTTCTTACCCTTGAGGATTTCATATGGAGTTTTCTGGGTAAACGGCCTTACCATGGCTCTGTTAATTACATGGCATGCAGTATTGACTGCCTCTGCCCAAAACTTCCTTGGTAGGCTACCTTCCACTAGCAGTGTACGGGCCATCTCCACAAGAGTCCGGTTCCTCCTCTCCACTACTCCATTTTGCTCTGGTGTTCTAGGGGAGGAGAACCGATGAGTTATGCCATTAGCCCTGCAAAACTCATCAAACTGTGAGTTTTCAAACTCACCACCATGATCAGATAAAATATTTTGAATTGAATTTTCATTTTTCTTTTTATTTTCAAATAGAACTCCTGAAATTCATTGAATGCATCATTTTTATGAGTAAGGAAGAATACCCAAGTAAACCTAGAGAAGTCATCAACTAATACATATCCATATCTCCTACCTGACAAGCTGACAGATCTTGTGGGTCCAAAAAGGTCCATATGAATCAGCTCATAAGGTTTGGAAGACATGTTTTCAGTTCTAGATTTAAATGACTTCCTAGTTTGCTTGGACTGTGTGCATGCATCACAAACCTTATTTTCCTTTTTGAATGAAATTTCAGGGAGTCCTCTAACCATGCTATGTTTATTCAATTTATGCAAAACAGTGTAGCTAGCATGGCCTAATCTACGATGCCACAAATATGCTAAATCATCTTTATTTGCAGTGAGGCAGAGATTAGAGTGAGCAATGTCATCTAAATCTACCAAGTATATGTTATTTCCTCTTTTTCCAGAAAACTTAACTACATCAGAATCAGTTTCAAAAATTTTGCAATTATGAGAATCAAAGACTACCTTATGTCCTTTATCACATAGCTGGCTGATACTAAGTAAATTATATACAAGACCATCAACCAGCAACACCTCCTCAACGCAGCAAGTATTACACTTACCTACCTTACCTGACCTGATGATTTTACCCTTTGTATTTCCTCCGAAGGTGACAAGGCCTCCATTCTTCTCAGTCAGCATGCAAAATTTAGCCTTGTCTCCTGTCATATGCCTGGAGCAGCCACTATCCAGGTACCACATGTTGTGCTTGGCTGCCAGGCATACCTGCAATCACAATCACGGAGAAAAGTTTGGAACCCAAAACTGTTTGGGCTCCAGAGCAGATGCAGAGCTATTCAAACAAGACAACAAATTCCTTGGAATCCACATCTGTTTAAACGTTGTTTGTTTGGTGGATTTTTCAACATTCTTTTATTGTTTCTCTTCCTTTCAGCATTGACAAATTGAGTCTTTCCTTTCTTCTTTTGTGTCCTGGCACCATGGTTATTAGCAGTGTGAGTTTGTTTGTGCCAGTGCCTAGGCCAATGAGCATTCAGAAAATTGTGGCCAGTGTTGGTTCTAGGCTGACCGAAAGGAGTTTGTCTGCTAGGAGCCCATGTCCTAGACTTCCTAACCCAGTTCATGGTTTGAGGTCTGTAACTCTGAGTCGGATATAGATGAAATTCAGACCTCCCTTGAATTCTATTCCATCCAGACTTATTGATATGATGTGACTGTGCATGATAATGGGTGTGATAGGTCTGGACTCTGGGTTGGTAGAACTGACTCGATTGACCCCTAATCTGAGCCCTTCCCTGAGGAGTGGGACAGTGTGTACTAACATGGCTAGACTCACCAACTTTCTGCTTGCCCTTGTCTTTGGCACTGGGTATTTTGGAATTAGCATTTTTAACAGCAGAATTTCCACAGTTCATCTTAATAAGAGGTCTCTTCTCCTTCTCAGCCACAAATGAGATTGTTTTCAGTTCAAAGCTTTTCTTGGCTGTGGGATTAAAGCCGAGACCCTCTTTTCTGAAATTAACTTTAGACCCCAACAGAGCATTCAAATTTTCTGTTCCTTGGGTCATGCTTTCAATGATTTTCTGTTTGTCCTCATTATCTTTTTCAGATTTTTCTATCATTTTCTTCAATTCATCATTAACACACAACACATCATCATATTTCTCATTTACCATTCTCATTTCATTCTCACATTTTTTCAATTTAAGTTTCAATTCATCAATGTCATTTTTCAGCATTTCATTTTCTTCTCTAGCATCAGTCAAGGCAATTTTCATGTCATCAGATTCAGCACAGGTTTTCTTTAGTATATCATTCTCAGTTTCAAGATAGGTAACTCTATCAGACAAAGTAGTATCATTCATGAGAGAATTAACTTTCTTCCTTAAATGTCTATTTTCTTTTCTGATGTCATCAGCTTTATCTAACAAATCACCATATGCATCCTCCCAATCAGCAATAGTATAATGTTCAAAAGGAGAGGATACCTCATCAGCTTCTTCTTCATTGTCACCATCTTTAGCCATCAGGCAGATTGGCTTTTCTTCATCTTCACTTTCGAGGTACAGCTCAAGGTGCCCTCGTCCTCATCGCTCCAGGTACTCACCATGGCTTTCCTATTAGGATTCTTCTTCTTGGCTTTCTCCTTAAACTTCTGGAGCTCCGGGCAGTCTGCCTTCATGTGGCCCGCCTTTCTGCAGTGATAGCAAACATTAGTATCAATTTTTGTTGCAGGATTAGATTTATACCTGGTTTGCCTTCGGCCACCATATTGTCTTCTATCAAAATTTCTTCCTTCCTTTCTCAGAAACCTTCTGAACTTTCTGGTCAGCATAGCTAAGCTGATCTCCTTCAACTCTGACCCAGAGAGCTCTGATCACTTGACGATCCACTGTGATTGGATCGACTGGAGCTAGCTTTCAGTGCTATAGGCTTCTTCTTCTTCTCCAGCTCTTCGGCCTTAGGCAGATTCATCTCGTAAGTCATCAATGAACCGATAAGCTCGTCTACCTTGGTGTTCTGAAGATCTCTGGACTCTTCAATCACAGTTGCTTTGGTGTGCCAAATCGGAGTCAGAGATCGCAGTATCTTCCTCACTATCTCATAATCAGAATAAGTTTTTCCCAAGCTTCTTAGACCATTGGTGATTATCGTGAGGCGTGCGTACATCTCTGTAATGGTCTCGCTGGGCTTCATTCTGAATGCTTCATATTCTGAGACCAGCAGATTCGCCTTGGTCTCCCTCACCTGCGAGGTTCCTTCGTATATAACCTCTAGTTTATCCCACATCTCCTTTGCAGTCGCGCATGACGAAATCTGGAGAACTCTGTGGGGTGAAGAGCGCACTGAATTGCGTTGATGGCGCTCCAGTTGAGAGTGGACTTTCTGATTTCCTCTCTCGTCCAAACATCCTCGTTCGGGTGCAGCTCGAACGGTCCTTTGCTTACCACCTTCCAGATTTCATAGTCCTTCGCCCTCAGAAAGACTTGCATACGGTTCTTCCAGTATGTGTAGTTAGATCCATCGAAGTATGGGGGCTTGGTGGTAGAATGTCCCTCAGCCGTCATCCCTCTAGCGTCCATGGCCGTTTCCTCTTTAGGATGTTGATCCCTGAAAAGAGTTAGGCTCTGATACCAACTGAAGAGTGATCTAGAGGGGGGTGAATAGATCAATCACCCAATAAAAACTTACCACAGCAGCTACTAGTGCGGAATTAAAACAAGCTACTGCAGGACGGTCTGAAAGCACTCAATCGCAACCAAAATATAACTAATCAAGTAGATCAGTCCTTATGCGATCCTAAACAACCATCTACTGAGCGATGAACAGAATGCAACGATGAACACAAGTCACAAAGCAATCGCACAGTAGACAAGGGGTTTTAGGTGGTTCAACCTCAATCCAGAGGTCTACGTCCACCCCACACTCAAACCAGAGTGTGGCTTCACTGCTGACTCACAGCTTGCCGCTGATCCACAGCTTTGGGGATAAATCCCTACAACCCGCTGAGCTTCAGAGCTTACTGTCCAGAGGAATCCTCCTCTGCCCGCTGAGGATTACAGCTTTACCTGTCCAGAGATATCTTCTCTGCAACGCTGACACACAGCTTGAGTAACAGAAGTTTCAAAACAAACGAAGAAAACAGAAACTCAAAAAGCACACGAAATGTAGCTCAACAATGACAGATCAGTTCTGGTTCTGAACCAGGAGACTGATACAAGATTCTCTCAAACAGTTCTATAAAAACTCTCTCACTTTCTCTTCTCAGATCTACTCTCTTATCAATCTGGAACGGCTTGCCTTTTTCTCACTCAGCTTCTTCATATCGCACTTGACTCTTCTGCCTCGATCTCTCTTCTCTTGAACGAGCATTTCTTATTAGTAGGCAGCATCTGAGAGGTAGGGCGTGTGTTCACCATGCTTCCCGCCCAATTGCCTTATCCAGATCTGACATTCCTTGGCCACGTGGCAGCATCCCAGCTCGACTACTTTCCACGTGTCACGATCCTGGCACATCTTCCATTCTTGGATCACGTGCCTTCTTAACTTCCTCGAACAGATATCCTGTCAAAGTATCAGACTCAATGTCAGCATATGACAGTTATATAAGAGATAAAGAGAGTGCACAGAGTTGAAATATAGTCAGAACTGAAATGCACAGACTCAACACAGCATGTGCACGGACTTAATGTACACGCAGCAAACATATGCACAGACATGATCTGTCTATAAGACTAGCAAGTGCACAGACATTATATATGCAAAATGCAAATGGTGCACTGAGTATGTATGATCAAAGAGCGAACGTTGCACTGACCCAATGTCCCGTGAACAACCTTGCACAGACTTAATGCGTGCACGGAAATGGATTGCACAGACCTTCTACGCTGTGAGATAGTGTTATGCACAGACTCTAAACATAAGGTGTGATATGCACAGACTTATTATGCAGCATGCCGTGACTTGCACATACTCACGACTTACAGACTACTCATGCACAGACAAGCCAACTAAGTGTGTACAGACTTTATGTGCACGGTGCAAGAGTTGCACCGACTTGATGGCGTGCGACAGCAATTGTTGCACTGACTACGTGAGCCTAGATCTCGCATGCACCGACTTGGTCGGGTGCAGCAACGAAGATTGCACAGATGCACAGACTGTGTTTGCATGAGACCCACATATGCACGAGCCTAGTCACGTGCAGCAACGAAGGTTGCACCAACTTGATGTAAGTATGCACAGACTTTATTCAGTTGAAATGTAGCATATGCACAGACTCTATAGAATGAACTAAGTGTTGCACTGACTCTGTTCTTATGCAAAGACTAAGTATAAAATGCCAACAACATTTATGATCAACTGACATAAAAAAGTCATCAAAATACATATGAAATTACACTCATCATCATGTCAAGATAAAGTTGACAAAGTCAACACTTCAGTCAACCAGGTAAACTAGACTGATGCCATCACTCAAAACTATTCATCATGTTGCCAATCATTTAAAACAATTCAGCCCAAAGCAGTACACATACTGCTTATCAATCCAGAGGAGATTCAACATTCTCCCCCATCATACCATCTCAGAGGAGACCCAACAAAGTTACTGACGCCCATTTCTTGCTAATATACCGTGTCCATTGTCTCCCTATAGCTGTTTTGGAACCCTTTCTACATGGCTTTGTCGGACTGCCCTGTGAGCTTTGCTGAGTTGACTCGGTTGTGGGATGGATTGACTCCTCTATTCCATTTGTCAACTTCTAACCATTGATCGGCGTGTGCTTTGTTACACCTTTGAATCTTTGTCACTCCAATTGCTCTGGTGTTGACACTGTTAAGCTCTGGTCTCCTGAAGACTTAACCGTCTTTGGCATAAACTTTTCTGATTTTTTCTTCAAATTCCTCATGAAATTAATGAAATACAAGAGTTTTTAAACCCTAGCTAAATAACCTATAATAACCTCAGATCTAGGGTTAGGGAGGGGCACTTAGGGGATAGAAGATTCTTCTCCCATGTGGTCAAATTAAGACAATAATAAAAAAAACTCTAAAGGGGGGGCCCTTTTCCTGGTCAAGAAGGGAAATTTGAATTTTCCACTTGGTCTAAGTCCACCATGGACCATAGACCAGCCCCTATGGGCCCTAGAAGCTAGGTGGCCCAATGAGAGGGAGGGTGGGGGGCCCGCTGGGCCTAAGTGGCCTTTTTACAAAGAAACCCATTAATTTAGCCCAATTAACCCATTGGCTTATAATTTCCTTACAATTGAACCCAAATGACTCAATGCAATAAAAAAAGTTAGATGCTTGCTCCGATGTCCCATCAATTCTCCCCGGGTGGGAAGAACTCTACCCCGTCGAGTAAGGGGTGTTGTTGCTCATGTATCGCTCCTGCGAATCTAGATCCATCCTTCGTAGCTCTACCTGGGTGATCCGCGTGTCATCAGATGTGGGACGTGTGCTCTCCACTGTACCAAGTAGTGCGGGTACGCTCCACTCCTAATAGTCGTCACCTGCTCATCCCGTTATGTTCTATATGCTCACGCTGCTGTGGGAACGAGGCTAGTGGTGGACACTCAGGGGCAGGTCACTCTCAAGGGGAGGAGACGGCTCAAAATGCTCATGGGAATCCCCGCTGGGTTCCTGTTGGTGACTAGATCCGAGACGTTTAAAACGTGGAGTTGATCCCAAAGTCTTCCAGCAAGTCTACAACGTATGCATTAGACCCGACTTTCCTCACACTCGAAAGGGACTGGCATTGCGAACTTGCAATTTTTCTTCACGGCTCCAGAGGGAAACCGTTCAAGTTTGACCCTGATCATGACATATTCATCCACTTGGAACTCACGGAGGTGCCTTAAGCATAAAGCAACTCATTGTATCGTTCATTTGCTGGCATTTGACGACGACTATGCAATTCCTAATATGCTCGACAATGCATGTGCAGACTCTGAACAAATTGTACAAATAAAAGAAAAGTAGACTCACACATGACCCTAGACAAACCTAATGCTATGCAGACACTTACAGATGTGAATGCAATGGTGGTCCAGGACATCCAAATGTAGATTTAAGGTGCATAGGACCTCTATCAACTTGGGAGGACTCTGGACATCCTAAAGTGAACCAATCATGCACAGACTTCCTAACAATTTTGAGAGTTTTGGGAGGGCTAGGAGAGTCAAAGTTACCTTCTTCATCACCCCTATAAGATGGTAAAGTATGTATCTCTGTCCGATGAACGAGCCCCTTGCGGAGTGTAGGTGGACTGGCACGTGTGGGAGGGGTGTGATAGGGGACTTCCTTAACAAGGTGGAATGGAAGTTGTGGGTCGCGAGGCTCACTTGGGAGGGGATCGAAAGGATCAAAGAATGTGTGACCCCTTGCGATGGGTTCCCTCACTACACGGTCCCATGTTTGGAATTCTTGAAGGTGTAGATGCTCACCTTCATTCATTAGGGTAGATGGGACAGTGGTCTCATGTAGAAGATATGGTTCCTCCCTCGGGATAAGTGGAATGGAGTTAGGCTCGGCCGACATGGGGAGGAATAAGAGAACGTCCGTGGTGACATGATCCACGGTGCACACGGAGGTAATGGACCCCAAAGCGGGATGGGTGAAGCTATGACTTGTGGGTTGGTCGAAGCCTCGGGCCAACATGTACATCAACTTCATTTGCCAATCTAATCCTCCGATAAGATTTTCTAAGGTATCAACAAAGTCAAAGGACTAGAAGTTTATGTGGTACGAGTTGGCGGACACTATTTGTAGTGCGGGGTCCATGGAAGGGTAGCAAAATGCTTTATGGACCAAGCCATTCTTAAGCCAGCTAAGTAGTGGCTCGTTGATGATTAGCTTCCTCGTTAGAAGCACGGGTGGCTCTGGCTGAGGTGGCTCCAAATAAAGATCGGAAGGTGAGACTTGTGGTAAAACATCTCCCTCGGATGGGAGAGGATGTCCTCTATGATGGGGAGAGGATCTTGGGTCTCCGTAGATGGCACCTGGTTGAGAATGTCAGCCATGATCTCCTTAGGCTCGGGTAGGACTTCGTCCCGTATCGGAGGTAGGAGAGGGGAAATCAATGACTCAATACAGTGCACATCCTCGATCCAAAAAGATTTTCAAGAGTTTGGCTAAGGTGGGGTTTGGAGTAGGGGCATCATGGTGGAGTCGCTCATAATCACCCGACCTAGTATTGGGCCTAGGCTCATCTACATGCGGGACCCTTTGTCTCCGATTCTGACTTTCTTGGTTGGAGGTGACAGGGTGGGGTAGGTAGATCCTTCTACGTTCAACCTTCATCTCACACCATGACTCGATAGGCCATTGCCTCCTAATTTTCCTCAAGCATTCAATGGTTCTCCACTTCTCGGCAGCTTTGTACAAAAGCCGCTCCTTGGCAAAATTGACTTGCATGGCATCGAAAATTGAGTAACACTCAAAATATTTGTCCATAGCGGCTTCCCTCTTTAGGTAGTCACTCAGGACTTTGGATCCATAAAAGTCCGAGGCTTCAGACCTACGGAAGGAGAAGGGTTGGTTTCCAAGCCTTCGGGTACTACGCCACCATTCATATGGCCTGGGCGTCTGGGAATCCATGGGAGATGGGGAGAACTTACAGGATGGACATGCATACACAAAGATTGGAGTGCATGGACCAATGTGAAATGATGAACCTAGTCTAAACCAATATCCAGTATGTGGCGGAGATATGAGATCGAACTCACGCAAGTGTGCTACCTTCCCAATAGGCATAACCTATCGTTCCGGGAACACCTTTTAATATACCGGATATAGGGATGAAATACACACCTAGGACAAGACGACCCTAGACTCAAACCATGCTATGATAGACTACCCTAGACTCAATCAGGCTCTGATACCAATCTGATGCAGGACGATATGCGGACTCGTGACCGACTTGATGCGGAACTAGGACTCTAGGCGATGACGCGACTATTTGGACGACGCGACCAATAATGATACGAACAACCAAGTTAACTAGACGCGACACCAAGAGTTCTTACGGGTTATATGCCTTTCAACAGAAATGCACGCTCACGAGTCGTCCCTTGCAAGGGAAACGTGGTGATGTGCACGGTTGAGAAATCGGCAGTGAGTCAAGGGCATTCGGCTCTTTTCACGTACTCGGATTGAGTCATGGGACGAGTCACGCTCGCTCTCTCGCAGCAGTGATCAAAAATGATAATGAGCTAGAAACCTATCACTCAAGCAGTGGCATTTAAACATATACGAACTAAGCAAATGCCAACCAAGAGGAGGGAGAACGTACCTCCATGCTCCAGGCGTGGGGAAGACAATCCCGGCCAAGAACTGTAACTCCCGGTATAGTAAATATTAATAATTACAGAAGTGAATTTTATGGCCCACTCCACGCAGGGAGGTAAAGGGCTACAATATCAAATCAAGAGCACCGATCTTGGGTTGACGGGCGGCAAGCCGGAGGGACTCTTGGGCGGAGACGGGTTGTCGATCCGGATTTGTTCGGTTCTGTCCGGCTGGACAGCAAGCACGTACGGCACATGGGACGGCAGCTTCCGGTCACCTTCTGGCAGCGGCGGTTGGCTGGAACATTGGTGGAAGGTTCCTCTTCGATCCCTGAGGCTGGCGGCGACTGAATCGGAGCTGGAGTATTTTTAGAAGAATTAATCGAGGGCTACTTCTGCTGGCCTGTCTCGGGACAGATTTGCGCACTCCGATGAAAATAATCTCCACGCCCAGATCCGGTGTCGGATCGGGACGAAACTGGCGCCGTTGCGAAGTAGACTCATAGAGATACGACATATATGAATTTCAGATCCATCCAACAATAGGATTGGAAATAAAAAACTCTCTGGCATTGTAACTTTTCTGGCTTGGATTATAGAACAGTCAGGACAGACAAGGATCTACCTGAAAACGAATTTTGACGGAAGGGGAAATGGTAGATCTGGATATTAAAGATTTTATGGGTGAAAGAGGGGGATGTGTGAGACGTGCATAATTTTTTTGGTAATTGTTTGACGTGGCTAAGGGGGTGGAAAAAATAGAAGAACATGGTACTGTCACGCAGATCTACAGAATGGCAGATTGCGCGGGAGGAAAGAAATCACTAGGAGGCAGGGCAAACGATGGCGGATTGACCCGAAATTTGAACTGGAGATTTCTAACAAGAAGGGAAATGATCTATCAAATTTTGAAGATAATCAAATAAACGGATTTTGAGAACCAACCTTTTATTTGAGCATCTGTCCTGGATCTCAAAATCCTAGACAGTACGGGAAAGATCGGGTTGTGGCGGCACGATGGCGGCTCGGATGGCGGCGGCGGTGGCTGAGAGTTACACCCAGCGGAGGTGATAAACCTTGGAATCACTCTAAGATCAAGGCATCACACCTTGAAATCAGGCAACCATCACAGCTGCAAAGGAAATAGAGAGGGGCGCCCTTGGGCAAATGGAGAAATTTCTGATTTTTTTCTTCAAATTCCTCATGAAATTAATGAAATACAAGAGTTTTATAACCCTAGCTAAATGACCTATACTAACCTCAAATCTAGGGTTAGGGAGGGGCACTTAGGGGATAGAAGATTCTTCTCCCATGTGGTCAAATTAAGATAATAATGAAAAAAACTCTAAAGGGGGGGCGCCCTCTTCATGGTCAAGAAGGGAAATTTGAATTTTCCACTTTGTCCAAGTCCCCTATGGGCCCTAGAAGTCAGGTGGCCCAATGAGAGAGAGGGTGGGGGGCCCGCTGGGCCTTTTTACGAAAAAACCCTTTAATTTAGCCCAATTAACCCATTGGCTTATAATTGCCTGACAATTGAACCCAAATGACTCAATGCAATAAAAAAAAGTTAGATGCCTTGCTCCGATGTCCCATCAACATGGTTTGCAGATTGAAGAAGAGCTTGTATGGATTGAAGCAGGCTCCAAGACAATGGTATCGAAAATTTGATTCATTTATGGTGGATCAAGGGTACCAAAGGTCAGTGGTAGATAATTGTGTTTATATTAGAAATTTTTCTAGAGGTAACTTTGTTATTCTTCTGTTACATGTAGATGATATGTTGAATATTAGGCAAGACATTCACATGATTGGCAAGTTGAAGAATGATATGGGTAAGTTCTTTGTATGAAGGACTTGAGACTAGCACAACAAATATCGGGCATGAGAATCACTCGTGACAGGAAGACCAAGAAATTGTGGTTGTCACAAGAAAGATATGTTAAAAAAGTGCTTGATAAGTTCAACATAAAAAATGCCAAGCCAGTTAGCACTCCACTTGCAGGTCACTGCAAGTTAAGCAGTGAGCAGTGTCCATCTTCTGTAGAGGAGCAGAAGAGTATGGAGAAGATACCATACGTCTCAGCAGTGGGGAGTCTCATGTATGCCATGGTATGTACACGTCCAGACTTGGCTTATGCAGTTGGCTTAGTGAGCAGATACTTCTCTAATCCAGGTAAAGAACATTGGGAAGCAGTGAAGTAGATTATGAGATATCTTAGGGGCACATCAAACCATTGTTTATGTTTTGGTGGTTCTAAGCCAGAAATAGAAGGATTTGTAGATGCAGACATGACATGAGATTTAGACTCTAGAAAGTCCATATTTGGTTATGTTTTTTCTTTTGCAGGGGGAGTTATTTCATGGCAGTCTAGATTACAGAGGTGTGTTGCGCTATCTACTATAGAGGCAGAATATATTACAACTACAGAGGCATGCAAAGAGATGTTGTGGATGAAAATTTTTCTCCAAGATATAGGCCTTACTCAGGAGGCTTATGTGTTGCATTGTGATAGCCAGAGTGCTACACACCTAGCAAAGAATGCAGCTTATCACTCCGAAACAAAGCATGTTGATGTTCGGTCACTGGATCCTAGATGTTCTCGAGAAGAAGCTATTACACTTGGAGAAGGTCCACACAGAGAAGAATCTATCAGACATGATGACGAAGGTCCTATCAAAAGAAAAGCACAATAGATGCAAGAGTTTGGTAGGGATTACTGCTATATGAGCAGGATACTATACCAAGGTAGAGTCCCTCTCATAAGACTGGAGGGGGAGATTGTTGAATGGGTCCAGCCTCATTAGAGGCTTATGTGTGTGGATGGGAAGGAGTTGATCTCCAAAACCAACTTCAATCCACACACATGGCAGGGTGAAATTTGTGGCCCATATTGAGTGTTTCTCCCTATAAAAGGAGAACCGATGCATACAAGACAGTTAACAATCGGCCAAACGAAGAGAAGTCAGCAGCAGCCTCTCACACACATACACACTGGTGAGAGAAAGAAGAGAGAGGAGAAGAGGAGGAAGAAGAAGGGAGAAAGGCGACAGCATCTCCGGACTTCCTCGGGCATCTCTTTCTCAGAGATTTTCATCTCAGGTATCAATGATGTGACATGACCTAAGGGTGCAATGGTATCAACCAAATGAACCTCGGACCTAGACTTGCAAGCCCACTTACAAATTAGCGGACTCGATGTTGGCGGACCGATATCGCAGCACAACCCTTTCCCCGTGGTGACTAAGTGATGGTAGGGTGGATTCGAGAGCCTAAACCACGCTGCTTAGGGTGATGACTTGGCCAATGAGTTCCCCTCCCTTGGATTGGAGCGCCCACATCAGTGGGGCGGACGTCGTGCCTTGAGGGTACGGGGATCTCTCCTCACTCAAACCGCGGTGGCCACTCGCGATCGGGAATCACGGGACCGGGCACTCTCTTCCTCGCCGGCTGAACTTAGAAATGATACTAAGAAAACACAAATATCCAGGGAGGGTTCAGCATATACCTGACCGGTGTGAGGACACCGGCCCCGAGTCGGAGACGTGGGCGAGCGGGGAAGCGTGTGTTCCCCACACGCCGCGCCGGGGAAGCTTGACCTGCCCAAGAGAAGTTACAACACTACACCTCTCGCAGAAGGGGGATCTTGGGGTGGGGTTAATGGATATTACAACCAAAATTACCTCCACGCAGGGAGGGGCCTTCAGCCGGCCAAGCGGGGAGGGGAAAATGAGCAAGGAACACCGAAGATGGAGATTGCCGATTCTGCCCGCGTTCTGTGGGTGCTGACAGCCGAGTGGAGAACCGACTGCTGCAACTGCTATCGATTTTCGTTGGGGACGAAACCACCTGGAAAAGCTTCGTAGGAGACCAGGGAAGTCGTCCAATTTTTTCTGAATTCTTCTGGTGTCGAGGCTGATCTAGATGGAGGCCCGAACAGGGAGGCAGACCCTCGGACTGGCAGCTTCTGATTTCTAGCAGTAGGTTGCAGAGGGTGCCCCGACAGGTCCCGAACTCGGAATCAAGCACCGTCAGAGTCGCTGGAACCATGGATGAGTCTTCTGTGCAGCAAAACTGACGGGGAAGCCAACCGATGTCGGAGAAGACCAGGGGATGCAGAACAATGGCGACTGGTCGATGCAGACTGTGGGCAGCAGGACTGTGTAACTGAGGGAGAAAAATGATAACTCCTGCCACAGAATGCCGAACGGAATTCCGCTTCTTGATTCTGAAAGTAGACAGGAAGAAGAAGAACTTTGTAGAAGAACTTGTGGGCTGATCCTCCGAGGTTCGTCGTGGCAGAGCTTCTAATCCGGTTCTGGTACTCAGCAGGGGCAGCTCTGCGCAGTTGTGGGAGAACGGATCTCCCGGTCAGCTCGAAGCTCGAAAGGGGATGAGACCACCGCCGTTGCGAAGAGGACAGGCAGCCGCTTCTATGGACTACTCTTGGGCTTCCAGGAACGTCCGGGGAGGTCGGGGTCACTGCTTCAAGCTTCAGGTCTTCTGCAGGTCCTCTTACTCTAGATGGTAGAAGGTGGGGTGATGGAGGAACAAGGGAAGATGGAGAGGATGAGAGGGGGCGCCCTAACCAAAGGGGAGGGGTCTTGGGCGCCCTAGGGCTGGAGGGAAGGGATTTTTGAATTCAAATGGCCTAGGGAAGTGGAGGGTTGCATGGGGGAGAGGGAAGGGTGCTTGGGAAAGGGATGAGGTGGTTGGAGGGTGGCTTAGTGATTGGGGATGCTCCCTTGGGACTAGGGGTGGAGTAATGGGATGTGTGGGGAAGGGGAGTGGCCTTTAATGGGGGTAGGTGGGAGAGTGGTGGTTGGGAAGGGAGGAGAGAGAAAATTTTTGAAATTGGGTGTGAGGAGAGAGAAAGGGGAGTGAAAGAGAGAGATTAAGAGAGGGATGGGTGGGATTCTCTCCCTAAGGTTCTCACCTCACTAATGGATTCACTCCACCATAAAAATAAGATAGAACTCACAAAATGGCAATTTTTCATTGATTGATTCATTCCTCAAAATGAGGAATGGGGTCCTATATATAGGCAACCCACATTTCTACAAAAGTCCCTGACATTGACTCAATGAAATAACCGAGGGAGGGGTGCCCTTGGGCCAAGCCCAATGAATTGGGCCCACTAGCTAATAACAACCTAATGACACAAACTACTTAGGAAAATGACTCACTAACCTAGGACATGACTCAAATAAAAGGGAAAATACATCAAATGATCAAATAAAAATTACATAGGACTCAAAATTAAATGATAGATCATGCCGGATGCAACCGGGGCGAGGAGACGAGCTGTGAACGTGGGCATGGGAGGTGATGTCCCCATCATACTCCCGGGGTGCGGAGAACTCGACTCCGTCGAGTAAGTGTCCTTCCCTCCTTGGGGGTGTAGAAGTGGTACTGCCCTCAAGTCTTCCGAACGAGACCGATCCATCCACCTGCCGAGATAGCGCTCGTATACCTTGCTCCGAGTGGTAGTGACTTGTTCATCCAATATTTGTTCAATTTGTTCACGCTGGGCTCTCTTGGCTGGTGGTCTCTCCTCACGGGTGGGTGCTCTCTCAAGGGAAGAAGTAGGCTCAATCTCCTCACTAGGTACCACCGTGGGTCCCTTATATGGCACTAGGTCGGCAACATTGAATGTGGGACTTATTCCATACTCTTCAGGGAGATCTAACTCAAAGACATTTGCACCAATGCGCCTCAGGACCGGGAAGGGACCAGCCCCACGTGGCCTCAATTTGGAGATGGCTCCCGGGGAGAGTCTCTCCGTCCTTACCATCACAAAGTCACCCACATGAAATTCTTGGTGACGCCGATGAGAGTCGGCCAGCTTTTTATAAGCCTCATTCTTTTTGCTTATGTGCTTGCAAAGGCTTTCATGCAATTTTGTGAATGTTGACATTCTAGGGGTGATGGGTGGACCTGGGCAACCAAAAGTAGACCAATCATGCTTTGATGCCAAGAAGACTTTGATGGAATTTGGAGGGCCGGGGCAACCATATGTGGACTTATCATGCAATGTTATCATGTAGACTTTGGTGGACCTAGGTGGGCCGGGGCACCCGTAGGTGAACCTATCATGCAAAGTGGTGATGAATGTAGGGGGACCCGGACATCCGTAGATACTTTTGACATGCTTAAGACCCATGATAAATGAAGGTGGACCAATACATCCGAATATGGGCCACTCATGCTTCCTACTTGACATGTGGGTGGTATGAATGAAAGGACCCAACATAGTGATCATGCCAAGTGGTGTGGTAGGCCTAGACACATGCATGTTTCCCAAAGGTGACCTCCATGTGTATAGGTGTGGGACAACCTTTGAACTCCCATTGGAATGGATCGAATGGATCTAAGAAGGTGGTCATCATGGGTGGGGCACAACCTTATTACCTAGGGATATGTGGCCAAGGTCATGGCTCCCAAGGTATAACCCGGGTCATGGATGAGGTGGTTTGGCCCAATATGGTGGGTGGGGGTAGGAAAGGGTGGGTGGTGGGTAAGATGGTTGGGTCACCCGGGTTCTTTGACTCCCATTGTAATGGATCATAGGGATCATAAAATGGGTTACTAAGGGGAAGGAGCTCCATGTCCTCAAGGTCCTCAAAAGGTGCTAAGTCATCCCTCAATGATAATTGGGTCAATGCTCTTGGTGAGTGGGTTGGCCATGAGGGGAGGGCTTGGCTCTCTACCCGATATAAAAAGCTCCAATTGGAGGAGAAGGTCGGGCTCATCGGGTGTGGGGAGGAATAGAAGGAGGTCGCTAGTGTAGCAACCAATGGTGCAAACTGAGGTGATAGACCCGATGCATAGGTGTAGGAGGCCAAGGCTCCTAGGTTGTTCGGCTATAGGGGTCAATACTAGTGAACTCAATTTGCCATGCTAGGCCCTTAAGAAGATCCCTAAAGTTTCCACTTGGTAGGATGCTTGGATTGTGGTGTGATAGGAGAAGAAGGGCACTAGGGGAAAATTTTGTTCTATGGGAGGGCAAACATGGGCCGAGATCTCTCTAATTAGGCTCTCCCTTAGCCACCTAACAAGGGACTCTTCTAAGATGATTTCGGCCTTATCTAGAGGGGGTGGTGTAGGGTAAGATCCTCGTGCGAGGCTTCCTCTTCAATTGGGACATGGGTGCTCTCCATGGAGGGGATAGGTTCCCGAGGGTATTTGTCTTCATGTGGCAAAGCGGGTGGACTACTTCTTCCAAAGCTAATGGAGTGGGAAGGTTCATTGATGGTGGGGTGATGATGGCCGGAGTATGGTGCACCCGGGGTGGTGAACAAGGGCGGGATTCCCGCGGGTGGGAGAATACAAGGTTGTTGAATTTAAAGGTTCCCGAAAGGTGGGGTGGATGCACTAGGCAAATCCGACGTGTTGGGTCGATGTAGGCATTCCTTTCATCTAACCATTTCTTACCTAGGATTATACATGGACCCGCCAATGTTCCCTTTTGACACCAAGCCCCATCCAAATACTTAGTCTTCCCGAACCATTTATGAATTCAATAAGACTTGGTCTCCATTGTGCACAATTTGTCCGGTCCTACAAAGAGAGGTAATGATATCGGGGGACACCCAATTTTCAGATTCTAGGTCAATGAAATCAATTTCTACGGGCTCCCATTAGGTAACATGCATGGGATATGATTGGGAGAGGGGCCATGTGACCCAAGACTCAATGTTAACAATGATGGTTTGACAATGCACGGTTCGGACAAGAATGCAAGCATGCCCTAGGACTTGACTTGATAGAGACAAGTCAATGACTTGCTCTGATACCACTTGATGTGACACGACCTAAGGGTGCAATGGTATCAACCAAATGAACCTCGGACCTAGACTTGCAAGCCCACTTACAAATTAGCGGACTCGATGTTGGCGGACCGATATCGCAGCACAACCCTTTCCCCGTGGTGACTAAGTGATGGTAGGGTGGATTCGAGAGCCTAAACCACGCTGCTTAGGGTGATGACTTGGCCAATGAGTTCCCCTCCCTTGGATTGGAGCGCCCACATCAGTGGGGCGGACGCCGTGCCTTGAGGGTACGGGGATCTCTCCTCACTCAAACCGCGGTGGCCACTCGCGATCGGGAATCACGGGACCGGGCACTCTCTTCCTCGCCGGCTGAACTTAGAAATGATACTAAGAAAACACAAATATCCAGGGAGGGTTCAGCATATACCTGACCGGTGTGAGGACACCGGCCCCGAGTCGGAGACGTGGGCGAGCGGGGAAGCGTGTGTTCCCCACACGCCGCGCCGGGGAAGCTTGACCTGCCCAAGAGAAGTTACAACACTACACCTCTCGCAGGAGGGGGATCTTGGGGTGGGGGTTAATGGATATTACAATCAAAATTATCTCCACGCAGGGAGGGGCCTTCAGCCTGCCAAGCGGGGAGGGGAAAATGAGCAAGGAACACCGAAGATGGAGATTGCCGATTCTGCCCGCGTTCTGTGGGTGCTGACAGCCGAGTGGAGAACCGACTGCTGCGACTGCTACCGATTTTCGTTGGGGACGAAACCACCTGGAAAAGCTTCGTAGGAGACCAGGGAAGTCGTCCAATTTTTTCTGAATTCTTCTGGTGTCGAGGCTGATCTAGATGGAGGCCCGAACAGGGAGGCAGACCCTCGGACTGGCAGCTTCTGATTTCTAGCAGTAGGTTGTAGAGGGTGCCCCGACAGGTCCCGAACTCGGAATCAAGCACCGTCAGAATCGCTGGAACCATGGATGAGTCTTATGTGCAGCAAAACTGACGGGGAAGCCAACCAATGTCGGAGAAGACCAGGGGACGCAGAACAATGGCGACTGGTCGATGCAGACTGTGGGCAGCAGGACTGTGTAACTTAGGGAGAAAAATGATAACTCCTGCCACAGAATGCCGAACGGAATTCCGCTTCTTGATTCTGAAAGTAGACAGGAAGAAGAAGAACTTTGTAGAAGAGCTTGTGGGCTGATTCCTCGGAGGTTCGTCGTGGCAGAGCTTCTAATCCGGTTCTGGTACTCAGCAGGGGCAGCTCTGCGCAGTTGTGGGAGAACGGATCTCCCGGTCAGCTCGAAGCTCGAAAGGGGATGAGACCACCGCCGTTGCGAAGAGGACAGGCAGCCGCTTCTATGGACTACTCTTGGGCTTCCAGGAACGTCCGGGGGAGGTCGGGGTCGCTGCTTCAAGCTTCAGGTCTTCTGCAGGTCCTCTTACTCTAGACGGTAGAAGGTGGGGTGATGGAGGTGAACAAGGGAAGATGGAGAGGATGAGAGGGGGGCGACCCTAACCAAAGGGGAGGGGTCTTGGGCGCCCTAGGGCTATGGAGGGAAGGGGATTTTTGAATTCAAATGGTCTAGGGAAGTGGAGGGTTGCATGGGGGAGAGGGAAGGGTGCTTGGGAAAGGGATGAGGTGGTTGGAGGGTGGCTTAGTGATTGGGGATGCTCCCTTGGGACTAAGGGGTGGAGTAATGTGATGTGTGGGGAAGGGGAGTGGCCTTTAATGGGGGTAGGTGGGAGAGTGGTGGTTGGGAAGGGAGGAGAGAGAAAATTTTCGAAATTGGGTGTGGAGGAGAGAGAAAGGGGAGTGAAAGAGAGAGATTAAGAGAGGGATGGGTGGGATTCTCTCCCTAAGGTTTCTCACCTCACTAATGGATTCACTCCACCATAAAAATGAAGATAGAACTCACAAAATGACACATTTTTCATTGATTGATTCCTTCCTCCAAAATGAGGGGAATGGGGTCCTATATATAGGCAACCCACATTTCTACAAAAGTCCCTGACATTTGACTCAATGATAAATAACCGAAGGGATAGGGGTGCCCTTGGGCCAAGCCCAATGAATTGGGTCCACTAGCCTAATAAACCAACCTAATGACACAATACTTAGGAAAATGACTCACTAACCTAGGTACATGACTCAAATAAAGGGAAAATTACATCAAATGACTCAAATAAAAATTACATAGGACTCAAAATTAAATGACTAGATCATGCCGGATGTAACCGGGGCGAGGAGACGAGCTGTGAACGTGGGCATGGGAGGTGATGTCCACATCAATCAACCCCAAATTCTGTCATTGGGGTCTCAAGTGTGGGTCTCCATATTTGTGTGGAGGTTGTAATTCTCAGTTTTAGTCTGAGAGTGAAGTCGATATATTATTTTATTATTTTATTATAGTGGATTGGATTTGTTCCATTATTTTTCCCGATTATAGGTTTTTTACATAAATCTATAAGAAGTCTATGTTGTATTTTATTCTTGCACTCTTATATTTTGTGTTTGTGTGGTTATCAAGTTCATCCTCAATCGTTCACGCGGACGGAAAAGGTCAATTTTCTCAACGATTTGAGATTGAATGTATGTCAGACAAAAAGCTGATATATGTTCTATTTATGGATTGTGTAAAAAAAAAGCGCCCTTCAGAGAGAACACTTTTCACCGAAATCTCTTAATATTATCCATATGAATATTTCTGACTAGCTTCTGTTTGGGCATTTTGCCAAATACCTTCAAAAGACATCATTCGTGAAGTTTCATTCAGTCGTAGTTGCATCTTGTCTTTTATATAGTCTCTAACTTGATATTACCTTTTGAAGATTGTCTGAAACATCATTATTTTAAATTAAACATGTGAGAGTCCTCACCTGACATGGTAGGTTAAATTTGTCTGACTTGAGTTTATCCTAATTCTATGTGATGTGGTTGAGGCTATAAAAAATGTGGTAGGTGATTTTTTTTTGTAGAGGTTGGAACCTCTGTTCACATGTGCTGAACTGAAATCATTCTTTCTTGGCCTTCAAAGCTTATTCTACCTGTTTTATTGACGTATCGAGCATAAATTTAGGGGAGTGGAAAATAAAGAGGTCAAGGACAAGAAAGATTGCCAAAGGTAGAGTAAGAAAATAGCATGTTAATGTCCGTGCCGCTTAACTGATTGACATTTTATCTACATTTCTTTATTTAGGTATATATTTCATGGGTACATGCATATCCACGAAGGTGATTTTGTTAGACTTTTTTATCATTTATTTTAAAAATTTTCACTGTCACTCACTATTTATCACGGTTGAAGATGACTTTCTTGCATGTTAGGCACTGTTATTTTGACAAATGCATGTCCTCATGAATTGATTGTCCTCCGGAGAAAGAGACATTTGAGGAGATGTTCTTCCATCGAATCCTTCCTAAAACCTATAAATAGACCACCATGGGTGATCAGTGAAGGGGGCTGGTGGGTTCATGCAGGAAGTATGTTAAACCGTGAGAGAGAAGTCTTGCTTCTCTCACACAGTCCTTTCTTCTTTCTCCTTCCCTTTCATTTTATTATGCTGGGTTCTTAAAAGTTATACCGAGATTCGTAAAGCTCTCTCCGAGGACGTACTGACGGGAGAGAGGGGATCGCCTACCCGAGGGTCGTCGTATCTCTAGGAGGCCGTTGCCGCGAGACCCGCACATTGGGTGGCAATAGATTTCCTAGTTCGAGCGACTACGCGCTTCGACCTGACAGGCCTTTTCTAAATTTATTTATTTCTAATTATTTATTGTTATTTTTTTTAATTTCAGCAATATAAATCCTTCATTCTAAGAGATCTATTGTGACGTCCCGACTCGTAAACCCGGTCCAGTCGTAAAGACTCACGTCGGATCCCGATCAAAACGTCACAGTGGGACAACCCAAATAGTATATTATGGTTGAGACTTTCACATAAATATTGAGATATCATTACAGCGAAATAAAATTTCTCGATCAATTTTTCATCCACGTAGATCGAAATAAAGAGTAATAATTAACAAGTCATTTATTACATAATCAAATTTCACATGCATTTTTTTTCTTAACTACCTAAGATAGTGACACATAGTAAATCTAAATCGCGATCAGAACATTGTGAGATCACTCCTCACTTTCTTCTACCACTTCTCCTGAAAATGTTCAACATAGTGAGTCTACGAATAGACCTAGTAAGAGATTATGCATAGTCTCCAATCATAACATGTATAAACATATTCAAAGTGATTTACGGCATTTCTTTTATAAGTCATTCTTAAGCATAATTTCAAATAGATAACACATGAGATTAATGCATTATAACTCAATTTTGATTTTACAAATCATAAGTCATGATGTTTAACATTTTATAGATAATGCCATGCGGTACAATAAAACTTTGTTTTATCAATGACAATATAAGTGAGAATTCAACGTTAGTAAACATTACCATGCAATATAATTCGGCTCATTTATCAATAGAATGATTCCAGTACAAGGCGGAGTAAGGTCTCACGCATAGTGAAAGGATCCAAACAGACTTAATCTGCCCTTTTTAAAATCACCATTTGATATATGGAGATTCAATAACAGTAAACATTTACAGTGTAATAACAGTGAAAAGCAATAACAGTTCAATAGGCAATAACACTAGTTTCAATATCAGTTCAATGAGCAGTAACAGTAGTTTCAATATCAATTTAGTGAACTATAATAGTAGTTTCAATATCAATTCAGTGAATGTAACAGTAGTATAACTAGCCAAGACATAGTACCCAAACCGTCACTAGAAGGATAGTCAGTCGGTACTCGATCACCTAGGTAAATAGTGATGAGTCTTGGTTACTGCGCAGAACCGGAAGAAGTCATCTCCACTTAACAAGTGGTACTTGTCCATCTCCAAGATTTCATCTCTGTTACCCTCTGGGCTAGTAAATAGTGTGAACCTCTCCATAGGGGCATTTCTATAAATTGGTTCCAGTCTCTCCCTATGGTGGCAGTGTCTATTTGGTAGTAATAATAGTACATTAAATATATATACAACTCATATGCAAGGGACACATGCCACTCATAAATTCATGCTGTGAACATTAAGTATGAAATATGCCAGTACTGAAAATCTTTTTTTTCTACATTTCTGAATTTCTAAACTTATCCAATTTAAAGACATATATATATCAAAAAATTCTAATTCTGTTCACAGAGATCAGAGTGCATTGAAATTTCAGGGAACCAATACATTAGCACGAAGGATCAAAATAAAAAAGTATCATCATTTTTCAGATAGTATATATAATTTTTTTAAAATTATTTATACTCCAACATGCATCATAAATTGACTAAATTAAACTACCATGTTCAGAAGATCACTAAACTTTTATTGAACGTCATATTTGTATGTAACACTACACATAAAAAGTATCATAATTTTTCATCCAGGAATTTAAATTTTTTCAAAATCATTTAAATTATCCTATGTATAGAAAATTAACTAAATTTAACCATAGTACTCATAAAATCACCATAATTTGTAAAACTATTATTTATAACCGTAGTATCATTTATAAATTTTTAATTGTTTTTCACACTGTATTACTAATATGATTCCAGAATAACTAAAACCCATCATGAATAATAAAGTAACTAAATATATCTACTATGATTAGAAAATTACTCAAAATATATTAAACTATGTTCTAGACATAGGTATCATATATGAGAAACTTCACTATTTTTCATTTAGTATCTCTAATTTCTAAATTTTATATCAGTTTCTAAATTTACAACAATAACTTTTAAATAGAGAAAATTATCCAGAATGTTTACAATAACTAAAATTTCTAAACAATTAACTTATAAACATCAAATATCAATTTTTTAATCTTCTAAGAATTTTCACATAATATTAACATTTATTAAACTTTTTTAATTACTTATTGAAACATTAAAAATATATACAAGTCAAGATTCAGTGATCCAAATAAGATGAACTTTTAATAAATTAATTATAAACACATTAAATTTATGGTAAATTTTTAAAAAAATTTATGTATATTTCTATTTTATGAATATGATTTCTAATTTTTATATAATTATTTACTTTTCTATCAAGTATTAAAAATTTCTTAACAGAAATTTCATGATCCAAAAAAAATAAAAATTTTGTTACACATGGGTCTCACAGTAAGATGTATTCTTACAAGTTTTGGTGTTTTTATATCACCTCTTTAGCCTTTTAGTATAATTAAAACATTTAAAATAATATTAAAATATTTATAAACGTAAAATATTTTGAATAAAATATGAAACCTTTTACAGAGAGCTTGCAAATATCAGATCCACGTTCTAGAAACTTTCTAAATTTTTCATGCTCCATTGATAATTATATTGTATTAAACAATTTGATTTTACCCTTAATCATATATCTTAACACTAATGATCTCATGGTAATCCTACTAAGATATGATCACACGTGTGAAATAAGATACTCTGATTCAATTATCTCTATAGATGCTAATTACCACACCTTAATCAATTTAAATATGTTAATCATGATAATTAAGGATAAATGCTAATCTCTTACCTTAATGAATGTTGAACATCTCCTTAATAGCCCTCCACCTCTCCTTCAGCCCTTCAACATTGTCAGCCCCAAGAAGAGTAAATGAAGTCCACTTCAAAACCTATTTATAGAGATTTTCCTTCGATCAATCTTAACCGTTGATTTAATCTAAAGGTGGAGATTAAATTCTTATTTTAATGTTATTTAATTAAGAATTTGACCTTTAAAGCCTCACCAACTCACTAAGCCCATTTCTTTTGAGTAGCCTATATTTTTATTTTTTTATATACATATGGCACATGGGAATTTGACTAAAAAGAAAAGAGGTTTAATAAATTATTAAAGTTTTTTTTTTAAAACCAAATCAGTCGTAGCGGCCAGGCGGGCGGGTGGCGCCTCCGCCCGCCCGCCCTCGCCCACGTCCGCACGTGCCCTGGGGACCGCCACCCATCGTTATTTTTTTTACATTTAACCCTTTAGGATTTTTTTAAAAAATAATTAGACCTTTCTTTTTTTTAACAATTAGCCCCCCCCTTTTTTTTTTTGTTTTGTTTATTTTTTCTTTCTTCTCTTCTTCTTAACTTTTAAACCTCTTTCTTTTTTATCCATGACTGAAATAAATAATAAGACTAATAATTTAAACATTTAAACATAATCAAATTTTTTATTAATCAAATAAAATACTAAACTAGAATTCGTAGGGTATTACACCCTTTTCCCCTTAAAGAAAACTTCGTTCTCGAAGTTTGGGGTTAGATCACAAACCGAACAATCGAGGTACTTCTTCTTCATCTCTCTCTAGTTCCACGTGACATCTCCTGCGAGAAGTTCCTCCATAGTACCTTCACCAATGGAATGACTTTAGTCCTCAATCCCTGCTCCTTGCGGTCCAGAATTTGAACAGGTTGCTCCTCATAAGATAGATTTTGTTGAAACTGCATCTGCTCAGAACTGATCACGTGTGTCTGATCATGCACGTACCTCCTCAGCATGGACACGTGGAACACCAGATGTACTCCCTCCAGAGACGGAGATAAAGCCAATCGATATGCCACATTCCCTAATTTCTCCAGAATCTCGAACGATCCGATGAACCGTGGATTTAGCTTCCACGCTTGCCGAACAGAACGATTCCTTTTGTCGGTGAGACACCTTGAGGAAAAACGTGATCACCAATTTCGAATGTCAGCTCCTTCCTTCGGTTATCAGCATAGCTCTTCTGTCTGTCTTGTGCTGTCGTCAATCTCTGCTGATCAACCTGATCTTTTCAGAGGTTCTTGTACAACTTCTGGACCCACAAGCTGCCTGTCCCTGTTTCCTCCCAGACAACGGAGATCTAACAAGGTCTACCGTATAGTGCCTTCGAATGGAGCCATGCCTATACTCGCGTGGAAGCTATTGTTATAAGCAAAATTCTACAAGAGGTAGATGTCGCTCCCAATCGCCCTTCCAATCAAGAACACAAGCCCTAAGCATGTCCTCCAGTGTCTGAATCGTCCTTTCAGGACTGACGTCAGTTTGCTGGAGTTGAAAAGCTCGAACTGAGCTTGAGCTACGAACCAAAAGCTTCCTGAACCCTTGCCACAGTCTGGATGTGAACCGGGGATCCCTATCGGAGATGATCGACTTTGGAATCCCGTGAAGTCTGACGATGTTATCTACATATAGTCTTGTCAAACTTTCCACCGATTGCTTCACCTTCATAGGAAGGAAATGTGCAGACTTTGAAAATCAGTCTACGATCACCCATATAGAGTCATTGCCCTTTCTGATTGGGTAACCCGGTCACAAAATCCACAATGATTGCTTCCCATTTTCACTGAGGAATTTCCATTTTCTGTATTAGCCTTGATGGTTTTTAGTGCTCTGCCTTTACCTGTTGACAAACCAAGCATCTAGTAACATAGTCGACTACGTCCTTCATTCCTTGCTACCAAAAAGACCATTTCAAGTCTCGATACATTTTACCACCTCCTGGATGAATAGAGAACATTGATCGGTGAGCTTCCTCCAGAACTTGCCTTTTCAGATCGACTAAATCAGGTACACAGGCCTGGTGCTCAAACCGAATCACTCTATCCTCATCACGAGCAAAGCCGGTCTTCCCGATCAATTCTTGCAGCTGGGGATCATCTTTTTGCACATCTATTACCTTGTCGAGCACTGTTGACGTAATGGTTAGTTGAGCCACAAATGCCTGACATAGCTGAGGCTCGATCACAGTCATAAGTTGCGCTGCGTCTTTGATCATCTTTAATCCTACTGTATCATAACCTTTTTTCTGCTGAGAGCATCGGCTACTACATTCGCCTTTACTGGATGGTATTGCAGTTCGAAGTCATAGTCTTTTAAGAATTCAACCCATCTTCTTTGTCTTAGATTCAACTCTTTCTGAGAAAATAGTTACTTCAGGCTCTTGTGGTAAGTGAACACCGTGAACTTGACGCCATAAAGATAATGACTCCAGATCTTCAAAGCATAAACCACTGCAGCCAACTCCAAATCATGAGTCGGGTAGTTTCGCTCGTGCTCCTTTAGTTGGCGAGAAGCATAAGCGACCACCCTTCCATTTTGCAACAATACACTGCCTAACCCAACCTTCGATGCATCAGAATAGATGGCGAAGTAGTCTACATTGTTAGGTAAAACGAGAACTAGTGCCGACGTCAGCCTAGCCTTCAGCTCTTGGAAACTCTTCTAACAACTCTCAGACCATAATATTTGACTCCCTTTCGGGTCAACTTGGTTAGTGGTGCCGCAAGAGATGCGAACCCCTCGATAAAGCGGCAATAATAACCAGCTAACCCTAAGAAACTCTGAATCTCTGTGGGAGATTTAGGAGTCCCCCATTGCAATATAGCCTGAACCTTTGCGGGGTCAACGGCAACACCACTGCCTGAGATTACATGCCCGAGAAATGGACCTCCTTCAGCCAAAAGTCACATTTGCTGAACTTAGCATACAGCTTATGCACTCTTAGCGTCTCGAGGACGATTCTCAAGTATTCTCGGTGCGAAGCTTCATCAGGGGAATATATCAGCACATCATCGATGAAGACAACCACAAAGGTGTCAAGATAAGGTCTAAATACCCGATTCATCAAGTCCATAAATGCTGCAGGGGCATTTGTCAGACCAAAAGGTAGCACCAAGAATTCATAATGGCCATATCTCATTCAGAACGCCTTCTTGGATGTGTCTTCTTCTCTAATCCTCAATTGATGGTATCCCGAACGCAGATCAATCTTTGAGAACATCGTGGCTCCCTGCAACTGGTCAAACAGGTCATCAATGCGAGGTAAAGGTACTTATTCTTAATGGTCAGCTTATTAAGCTTGCGATAGTCAACGCATAACCTGAGAGAACCATCATTCTTCTTCACAAATAGAACTAGATCTCCCCATGATGACACACTTGAACGATAAACCCTTTGTCTAACAAGTCTTAAAGTTACTTTTTCAGCTCTGCCAATTCTACTGGGGCCATTCGGTAGGGTGCCTTAGAGACATGTGCAGTGCCAGGTAACAAGTTGATGGTAAACTCTATCTCCCTTGTAGGTGGTAACTCGGGCAAATCCTCTGGAAACACATCTTGGAATTCTCGAACAACCTCGATCTCGGCTACGGTCGGTGCCTGGTCAGCACTAGACTTCGTGACTATGCTTGCCAAGAATGCATCGTAGCCCTTTCTCAACATTCGCACAGTCTTCATTATTGAAACCACTAACTTCTTTCCAACCATATGCTTTAGTAAGGATGAGAAAACTCCTTCTCTGTAGGAATGCAAAAAATAACTCTCTTCATTCGACAATATATCAGAGCGTAATGCTCTTCTAACTAATCCAGTCCTAAGATAGTATTAAAGTCTTGCATAGGTAAACAACAAAAGCAACCGAGCAGAGTTCTTCCTTCAATATTAACTGATAGTGAGGGTATATGCCTCTTGGTAGACACCGCTCTTGCAGGTGTGTGCACCAACAGGGGCACGTCTAGGTCTAACGACTCAATTCTAAATTTCTCATGCAATTGACGAGCAAACATATCAGAAATGAAAGTATGTGTTGCAACGGTGTCAAACAATACTCTAGCATGAATACCAATGATAGAGATAGTATCTTCTGTGAGCTCCTCTACCTGCTCAGCATCCTCTCTAGCTAGTGCAAACACTCGAGCTGGTGCTCAGGGCCTCCCTGCGGGTCCCGCTACTGTTGGTCTGGCTACTATGGAGCTACTGTTGCTGCTACTGGTCGAGCTTCTACATGCTGCATCATCTTCGGACAATCTTGGATCATGTGGCCCTTCTCGCCACAACGGAGACACCTGTCGGTGGCGATCCAGCATACTTCCCCGCCATGTCTCTTGCCGCAGTGTTTACATTCTTGTTTGTCGTTGCCCCTTACTGGTGGTGTGGTCTTTCCTGTCACAAATTATCGCGACAGATTTCCCTTCACCCTTTTACCTTTGTCATAATGGTGAAATGGTGCCGATGGTCTCTTTGTCGAAGTCCTCTTCTCCTCTTGATATAATTCCATGTCGCTCTCTTGACGACATGCCGCGCCAAGAGCCGCCTCCATCGTAGCAAGATCTAATGCAATTAGACGGGTCCGAAGCGACGGTCGTAGTCCCGCCACAAACTTCTTCACCTTCCTTCTTTCATATGTAACAATGTGCGATGCATACTTTGATAATTCCGTGAACTTAGCCTCATACTCGAGTACGGTCATCGACCCTTGAGTTAGGGCCAGAAAATCTTGCTCCATCTTTTCTTGCACATGCTCCGGTATGTACTTTGTCATGAATAGCCGCCTGAATTCTTCCCAAAAAATATCATGCTCTAGTCTGTCAGGTTGATTCCTTAGCACAGACGGCCACCATACGTCCGCTCTCTCCTGCAGCATGTACGTCGCCAGACTCGTCTTGTCTCATCCGCACACCGGATGACTCGGAAAATCTATTCTATCTCGGAGCCAGTTTTCAGCCATGATTGGCTGACTCTCCCCCTTAAAAGAAGGTGGAGCCATCTACCGAAATCTCTTCATCATGGTCAACCCTTCAAAAACCTGCTCCTGTGGTGATGCTGCCTGAGTTTGGAGTTGCGCCTGAAGAGTCACCCCTATGTCTAAGCCTGGATTTGCATAGCTTGAACCAGACCTTGCATGAACATTCCATAATCCACCAAAGGTGGTGGGGGCGGAGACGGAGGTCCTCTCGGCTCCTCCTAAACATCGTCAACTGCACGATGACCTCCTCCCGCCATGGTCTAAAAATATAATTATACGGTTAAGTTTTCGTCATGACAACCTACTAGTTCAAGACTTTGAAATGTGGATTAAGCTGATGACTATTTATGTAAATTCTCAACCGTGGTGGCTCTGATACCACTCTGTCACGCCCCGTACTCTATATCGTCGATATATTGTCTGCTTTGGCCTACTGACCTCACAGTTTTGTCCTTTTCTATTAGTGATCGGCTCCAGAATGGGAGACTTCCCGGAGGTCACCCATCCCAGTGCTACTCTCCATTAAGCACGCTTAACTTTAGAGTTCTTTACAAGAATGAGCCGATACTTCAAAAGGTATCTCGATGATATAGAGTACAACTTAGTTATATTTGAGGGTGTTACATCTATTGTTACTATATTGCTGCAAATTATTTTAAAGTATATATATATATGTATATATTGTATATATATATATATTACAAATAACATCCTTATAAAAGGACACCACTATTTTAAACAACATCTGTACAACTGTAGTAAAATAGCAAATTTAAATTGACCCTAATCTTAACTAACGTCTAACACATAGACGTGCTTTAGAAGTATATTAAAATAACATTAAAAATGAATCAAATAATGTCTTCGCTAAATTTATGTGCTATAAAAGTCAACTTTGAACAACGTATGATATGAAGACAAGTCTTAAACCTGTCAACATCAAACCTGTCAACATTTGCAAACTATTCACTGTTTAGACATTATTTAAACAAGTTTAACCATCTAACGTAAACTTGTTTAGCCATGCTATTTACAGAGCATCATATTAAAATATTTTAAATTAGTTTTAAAGTACCATCTAATGTAACAGTGTAGGTAACTAAATTATTTAGCAGTAAATACAATTAACCTTGATTTAGCTTAACAGTTAAATATAACTAAATGTTAGTTTTGAGAACAGTAAACGTAAAGAAATAGCGTCACATGCATTGACGCTAATTTCATCTCAAAGAGTTAACAACATTTCGGAAAGACGCAGTTTACACTCTGTGAATTAATTATTTCTTTTTATAAAAAGTAAAATAATATATTATTTCTGATATTCTTGAAATCATATTTCTGTTATAAATTACTTCTGTTTATAGAAATTTAAATTTTGAATTCCATTAAAAAATGGAATTATGAACTCTATCTTTTAGAAAATAATTATATCTGTATTTAAAAAATTATAATATTGAAAATTATTTCTGTATGAAATATTTACTGTTTATAGTAAATTAATTTATGAAAAATTAATGTTGTTCACAAAAAATTAATTTATTTTCAGAAAATGTATGTCTGAACTCTATTTCTAGAAAATAATTATTTCTATTTTTTAGAAACTACATTTTTGAAAATTATTTCTACGTGAAATAAATTCTATTTACAATAAATTAATTTCTGAGAAAAAAATTACTGCTGTTCACAGAAAACAAAATATCATTGTCAGAAAATTTCTGTATTTCCTACTGTTTGAAGGTTATATCTGTTTTTAGAAAATCAAATTTTTTTAATATTTCTTCTGTTTATGTAAATTAATTCTATTTTTAGAAAATTAAATCTAGAAAAATCATTTATGTTTACAGAAAAATATTTAGTTCTGTTTCTAAAAATAAAATTCTGAAAGTGGTATTTTCATTAGTTTAATAAACTAATTATTTTTATTTTCTAAAAAAATCCAAAAAAATACTACTTGCTGAATTTTTTTTATTATTCCTTGTTGTACTTGAGCTATTGTTGAGCTGTTATTAAGTTTTAGCTCATTGATCATTTTGTGAGAACTAATCATTTATTAATTTTATAAATTCCAAATGTTGACAAAATTTTAAAATACTTTATTTATAGATTATGTTTTTCCCACATTATTCTCAAATGGGCAATCTAATTACCAAGGAAACCCTTAGTGCCAAACCGGAGAGATTGGATGGAGAAAACTTTAGAAGGTGACAAAACCAAATGAGATTTTAGTTAACTACGCTCGGTTTAATTTCAGCCATTAGTGAGAGCGCCACTGAGAGTCGTGAGTCGGGTTCCTCCCAAACCGCACCTGACGTGTTCACACTCATGTATCCCATGCACAAGCTGAACCCGAGTCATCTACCTCCACAAACCCCGAAGATGTTGATTATCATTGCCTCCACAGAATCTTAGGTGCATATCCACAACCTTTATGATCTTTATTACAACTCCAAAAGTGCTAGTGAACTGTGGGATGCCTTAGAGGCTAAATATGGGCTTGATGATGCTGGCATCAAGAGGTTTAAGGCTTCAGATTTTAACAAATTTAAGTTTGTGGATAATAAACCAATGAATTACCAAATATACCAATTTGAGGGCATTGTCCACGAACTAAGAGCCATAGGATCAGAACTAGATGAATCATTCCAAGTCGCCTGTCTATTAGATAAATTACCCCCTTCTTGGTTTGATTTCACCAAAACACTTAACCACACTCAAGGTAATCTCACTCTATCCCAAGTGTTTAGTGCCATTAGAGTAGAGGAGCAGCACAGACTTAGAGAGGTCTCCACTCATAACTACAAACCTAAAGCCAACATGGTTGAAAACAAATCATTTAAAACTCATAAGAAACCCTTTCCTCCAAAGCGCAACCATTTTAAGAAAAATCATCGCCCGTTCTACAATAAAAAACTCAAAATCCAAATCCTCAAAATAAAAAGGCAAATGAGAACAATGGGGAGCGTTACTGTTACGTGTGTGGGCGACGAACCATCTAGCTTATCAATGCTATTTCTGAAAGAAGTCATCTCGAAAGATGAAGAAAACTGATCATCCTCCAACTGACCCTCAAGTCAACATGGTGGCTACAAATGCTGGAGCATCTGAGCCACACTTAGGTCAGTTCTCTTAAACCCTAGGTGAACTCAACCCATTTGACTATTGATTAGTGGATTGACACCAGAGCTAACATTTAGGTATGTGCTGATCGCTCTTGATTTTTCACTTATCAGGACTTAGGTGTCGGAGCTGTGATGATGGGGAACAATGCGGAAGCGCATATGCAAGGGATTAAAAGGTAGATCTGAAGTTGACTTCAAGCAAAACATTGACCCTTCACGGCGTTACCATGTTCCTGACATCAGGCGGAACCTCATTAGTGGGTCCTTCTAGTGCAACAAGGACATAAATTAGTGTTTGAGTCAAATAAAGTTATAATAACTAAAGGGTTATCCTTTATTGGCAAGGGATTTATGTTGTTGGGTGCTAGTCTCGGATTCAGAGGGGGGGTGAATGAATCCTCTTTAAGAATTCTGCCCAATTTAAAGACATAAACAGAAGACTTCAAACTACTTGCAGAATTAAAACTGTTTAAGCTCTGCTGAATCTAAAAACCAATGAGACAATAATTAAAACATATGAACTGCAACAAGCAGACTCCCAAGTGAATCTATGCAACTGAGTAAACCCAAGCAACCATGTGTAAACAAATTCCTATCAGACACAACCATAAATAGAAGCGAGCCTAGCATACATCTAACGGTTGGCGATAGAGCAATCAAATCATAGACACAAAAGCAATCGCACAACACAGGGATTTTTAAGTGGTTCGGTCCGCAGACCTACGTCCACCCCAACTCTAACCAGAGTGTGGCTTCATTGCTGACACATAGCTTGCCGCTGATCCATAGCTTCGGGGATGAATCCCTACAACCCGCTGAGCTTCACAGCTTGCTGACCAGAGGAATCCTCCTCTGCCCACTGAGGCTTACAGCTTAACATGTCCAGAGGAATCCACCTCTGCCCGCTGAGGATTACAGCTTAACCTCTGCTGACAAACAGCTTGAACAAAGATGAAAATGGAAAACAAAAATGATGAAAATTCAGCAACTGAAAGTGGATATGAAACCGATGGTATATAGCTCACGCAGGAGAAAACTGACCTATCTGATCCAAGTGCCAGTGAACGAGACTTCATAGACTGTATTCTCTCCTCGAGCTCTCTATCTCTCTCTTTCTTTCTTCCTTTTATTTTTCTTTTTCATTCTCTACTGCTCTCTCTTTTCTTCCCTCATTCTCACGAACTCTCTTTTTCTTCTGCTCTACTCTTCTCTCGGATGTCTTATCTTCGTCTACCTCATCAGTCCAATTCTTGTCTTTGTTTTGTTTCTTTGATCACAGAAATGGTATATATAAGGCTTCAGTCTGGGACCCACGAACTCACGCCCTAGGCGTGTGGAGAGAACACTCCCGCCAAGAAGCTTCAGGAATGTATTAGCCACGTGTCAGGATCTGGATGAGTAGGAATCCACGTGACAATTCCTTTTAGGGATGGTCTGCCTTGGATCATGTGCCCTCCTTAAGAATCACAAGCTGTTGACCTGTTAATATATCAAAACATACAATAGTCGACAGGTATGAAAATTGCACAGACTTGATAAGGTGTTAAAGCAGACATGCATAGACTCAATATAGCATAAGATCACATATGCACAGACTCAATTTGTTTATAAGCAGGAAGTGCACCGAGTTGGTACAATTCTGTACTGACTTCATATGTGTGGAACGTGGATTTTATCTTATTTCATTATATTATTTATTTTATTTTTTTTTTATTTGATTTTTGATTTATTGATTTATTAGGCGTGCCAGTCACGTGTGTGACGATTTTATTGTGCGCTCGATCTGATTGGTCAGTCGATTGTGAAGTCCGAGTCGGGACCATAAGTCCGTCATACCATAAAGGCTATGACGTTAATTACGCCCTTCCAAGGAATGACAACCCTTGATTAAACGCCAAAATAGGAGGCCTCGAGAGGCAATAATAAAAAGGATATTCTTTTTATGAGCGTAGTTTGAATTTCATACCAGAGCTAGGAAGGCGGGCAAGATAATAACATCGATTGTAGAAACAGACGATATCGCTGAATCGACGGCTCGAAAAATAATCAGACTCAGGGAAAGGTAAAATAGAGGATATCAATCGCGGACAGGATGAGCCGCTATCATGACGGAGGTTTAAAGCATCGGTTAACATTTCGGCGGCACTTCCCCATGGTCTGGATCATGCCCAGAGGGAAATAGGCTATCACCCACGGAGTGCCGAGGTGAAAGCAAAGAAAGAGAGAGGTCGGGCCTCTCCACGTTACACACGTATGCCCTAAGGCAATGTTTGATTCTTCCCTCACAGGAGTTGATGGCACTCATGCATTGGCATGGCTCACCGGAGCTAAGAGGGAGGCGCGTCGTTGTGACTTCGACACGAATCGATGGAACATAAGGGAGTCTACCTCCCTTTAACTTTATCCTCGGGACACATCTGGTGGTCCACGCATATCTCTGTGTAGGTTAGCTATGGGCATTTGGGCTCACAGGGTGGCAACTTAGGCTCTCGGCATGACCACATGGGAGGCTAAGGCTCCCGGCGTGAGTAGCAAGAAGATGGAGGTTCTCGGCGTAGCCAAAGGGAAGAATCCAGGAAGCTCCCGACGCCGACTTCCCGGCGCGCTGAAGATTCTCCAAGGGGGTTATCGGCGTAGGCTAAAGGGGGAAGAGGAGCTCTCGGCCTGGGGGTTCCCGGCGCTGAAGGCCGCGCCGGGAGCTGGTGGTGCCGAGAGGTAGCTGGCCGAGAAGGGGTGTTTGGGCGCCGTGAGGGGTTTAGGACTTTACGGTACCCTGTTTTTAGGATTTTGGGAGTTTCTGGAAATTATATCAGAGTAGGTTGGCTCTGGAGACTAGAGATGGGGTTCAACTAGTTTTAATTGTATATGCTTCAAAGGAGGCCGAGAACTGAGAGGGATTGGAGGGGAAGAGCCCCACACAGAGGTCCTTTTCACCATCACCATACGGAGCCCAGAGGACAGCTTCAGTATTATTTTTCATCGGCTGAGAGGATTTCAGTAGCACCTCCCCCGTACCTAGCGTATGCCAGGAGTAATAGATGATCACCCACAGAGTGCCGGGATGAAAGCCAGAATAAGGGGGGTATGGGACCCCTAGCCCGTGTATGTGATCACAGCACCAACTTAATATCCCTTTGAGGCCATTGAAACTTATGCAGTGGCAGAGTTTCTCTGGCTCGTAAGGTTATGTAGGGGAGTTATACCCAATGATGTTTATCCCTTAGGCACATATGATGATCTAGAGTATCCTTCGACAAGATGCAAGGCTTGGTTGATCGGACTTCAGAGGGCATCTGTGTGGTTCCTTGGCCTGTAGCAGGAAGGCTTTCCTCCGGGGTTCAAGGAATGGAGGATTCACAACGTAAAGCAGGGGGGCAGGAAGCATGGTTCCCGGCGTGGGCTTTATTGGCCAAGGGGGAATGCTCTCGGCGCAAGGGTTCTCGGCGCGGTAATGACCGCGCCGGGAACCCGGCGCCGGGAGGCCCCCGGGCCGGGAAGGCTGTATTGGGATAGGCTTATTTGCCTTGCCGAAGGGGCTAAAGCAAGGGGGATCTCTCGGCAGAGTAGTTCTCGACGGGGAAATGGCCACGCTGGGAAGGGGCTAAAAGGGGTTTCTGGCTTGGCTGCGATACTCTGCTCAGGAGATTTCTGGGATTTCTGGCTCGGATTGAGTCAAGATCTGGACTGCAGAAGGGGTTTACGCGGGGGTTAGCATCAGTCGAAGGGCAGATCATCCATTATTGAATCCTCATGGGACGTATGGCATTTTCTATACTCACCTGCTGCTCAGACGGTCAAGAGATTGATGTCTCTAACCCTGAACGAGATGGGAGCTCGACAGACATCTGTGATATCTGGGGAAACCATGATTCCAGAGGGAGGAAGAGGAGGGGCAGAGCCTAATAACCCACCGGATGAGGGTTGAGACTCCGTCTTCGTCTTCCACCAGAGGACAGGCTAGGGAGGGGAGGTCGAAACATGGATCGAAAGCTATAACATCTAGGCAAAATGACATTCAGAAGAACAGCCGATGCAAGAAGGGGAGAAATACAGCAGATATTTCAATCGATCGAATGCCCAAACGAGCCATGTTCATCTTTCATATTATTGCATCATCCCAAACCTGTACAGATCGTAGAAGGTAAACGAAAGACAGAGAGATGGAAATCGTGACCGGAATCCTCTGGCTACATTGATACATCGAGAAAGCCTCGCCAGATTACATCAGAAAAAGAAAATAAAAAGAGGAAAGCATGGGGGGAGGGCGGAGCATTGACTCCTCTCCCTCCCCGGGCTACCCACCTGAGTCTCCCTTTCTTCTTCTTCTCTAAGCTTCTTCTTTCTTTCCCTCTCGGTCTCTCTTCTGGCTCTTTTTTTATCTGGTTTTCGCTTCTACTGCTCCTTTTTTTCTTCCTATCTCTGATTTTTTTTTGACCCCGACCATCAGCCTTTCGAAGGGAAGGGGCTTTATAGCCGTCCCTCCTTGCCTTCTCGGCAGACACCTCACGGCGCGTGATGTGAGACAATATGCAGCGGAGGACAAAGATATCAATTTGATGTGTCGCGACTCCCTTGGACCTAGGATAGCAAGCAGCACTATGAGTCGGCAACGTCGCACATGCGGTTTCGCTCGTGGAAGCACACTCGGATCCGTAAAAGGACCGGCGATGGTGGTGAGGGTCCGAGGTTGGACCTCGGGGCTCCAAGGGTCGGCCGGATAGGGATAGATCCCAATGGGCCAGGGATGCCCGATTTCAAGGGCGGCCGGCACGCCGAGGGCGTGGGATGCAATGGCTCTCTCTCAACTCGCTCCGCGGTGAACACTTGATTGGATTGAATTATAGATCGAGCGCTCGTCTCACCTCCGACGGACAACTAAGAGCGATACTAAGCTAGCAATGGTAATAACCAGCAGCGAAGAGTGGCTAGGAGCTCACCTAATCGGCGTGAAGACGCCGATCTCGGTCGGAGACGAGGGCGAGCGGGGAAGTGTGCTCCCCGCACACTGCGCCGGTGAAGCTTCAAAACCTGTTGAAGAGTACAATTACTACACCTCGCGCAGGAGGGTGATCTCGGGGGTGGGTATTGGTTAATTACAGACAAACACTACCACCACGCAGGGTGGGGCGGTAAGCCGGCCAGGCGGGGATGGGAGGACGGACCGAAGTGGTTAAAAAGGAAATCAATGTGGGTTCAGCTGCAATCTGGACTGCTGGATAGGGTGCTGTTGTTGGCTCTGTCCCGGGCTCGTCCGGACTCCGAATTGAGCGAAACCACCTCGCAATGATTCCTGACTTCAAGCCGGTGTTGTCTGAATTTTTGGGCGGCCTCTGGAGCCAGGGACTGGCGACACCAGCGACTGAACCGAGTCGGCAGATGTGGTCTCTGGCCGGACCTGTTCTGTAGCAGCAGGTTGTAGACGTTGTTGTGAGCTCTCCCGAACTCCGAATGGCATGAAACCAGCGTCGTCGTCTCCGTGGTCGAGGTAGATTTCAGTTGGAGTTGATGGGGCTGCGATCCAAGGCCGTGGACGGTCGGTGTGCCCTGAAGAGTAGGCACTGGTCGCTACAGACTGCAGGAGGCAGATCCGCGTGACGGAGGGATAAAATTTGTAACTCCGGATCCTGGATGCCGAATGTCATTCTGTTTCTTGCTTCTGGTCGTGGACAGATGGAGGAAGAATTTTGAAGAAGAGAGTTCAGCCTGATTCCTCCACGGTTAGTCGTGGTGCAGCAACGAACCGGGTTGCAGACTCTGACCACAGCGGCTACCAGAAACGAACAGTGGATTGCAGACGTTGTCCCGGCCGCTCCCGGATGCCAAATCTCGAGCCGCCGGAGTTGCTGGAACCATGGACAATCCCTCTGCGCTGATAAACTGACGGGGAAGCCGTCTGATGTCGGGGTGGACTGGGGGATGCCAATGAGTGGAGGCAGGTCACTGCCCACTATGGGAGGCAGACCCGACCAGTCGAGGGAGAAAGACCAAAACTCTGACCTCCGGATGGCGAACGCACTTCCGCTTCTTGATCCAGTAAGAGGACTGGTGGAGGAAGATATTTGTAGAAGAACTCACAACTTGAATCTCTCATCGCCGGCCGTGGTGTAGCTTTGAACAGGGTTCAGGGGCTCTGCTGATGGAGCTCTGCGCAGTAGGGGTAGAACAGCCTTCCCGGACGGCCACGAACTCAGAATGGGGTGATTCCACCTCGCCTACGAAGAGGAAAGGGAGGCCTTTCCAGAAAGGTAGGCCACGCCCCCAGAAGCTTCAAGATGTTGTCGTGGTAGTCGCTGCAACTCGAGGCTGGTCTGCAGGTCAGCCTGCAGACAGAACTGAAGCTGAAAGGTGTTGTCTGAATTTTTGGGCGGCCTCTGGAGCCAGGGACTGGCGACACCAGCGACTGAACCGAGTCGGCAGATGTGGTCTCTGGCCGGACTGTTCTATAGCAGCAGGTTGCAGACGCTGTTGTGAGCTCTCCCGAACTCCGAATGGCACGAAACCAGCGTCGTCGTCTCCGTGGTCGAGGTAGCTTTCAGCTGGAGTCAATGGGGCTGCGATCCAAGGCCGTGGACGGTCGGTGTGCCCTGGAGAGTAGGCACTGGTCGCTGCAGACTGTAGGAGGCAGATCCGCGCGACGGAGGGATAAAATTTGTAACTCTGGATCCTGGACACCGAATGTCGTTCCGTTTCTTGCTTCTGGTCATGGACAGATGGAGGAAGAATTTTGAAGAAGATAGTTCAGCCTGATTCCTCCACGGTTAGTTGTGGTCCAGCAACGAACCGGGTTGCAGACTCTGGCAACAGCGGCTACCAGAAATGAACAGTGGATTGCAGACATTGTCCCGGCCGCTCCCGGATGCCCAATCTCGAGCCGCCAGAGTTGCTGGAACCGTGGACAATCCCTCTGCGCTGCTAAACTGACGGGGAAGCCGTCTGATGTCGGGGTGGACTGGGGGATGCCAATGAGTGGAGGCAGGTCACTGCCCACTGTGGAGCGACCCGACCAGTCAAG